>JAMPIV010013686.1:0-161429 GCA_024509875.1 Oreohelix idahoensis | reverse complement strand
GCACTACTGCGGTCCCAAAAAATAAAACGTTTTTTGTCGCAAGAGAACGCTCTTCATCAAATCTAACGAATATTTTGTATTACAAAACATCACAAACAAATAAACCTACAAGCTATGCTCTTTCAATTGCGCACTTAGATACATTTTAGACTGGCGAGTCGCCAGTTACAGACATGAGAAAGATTAATGAAGTTTCTGATTAGATGTACAATGACTTTATTTTCGTTCTTTTCGTAATTTCTACGAGTGCTTCCAAATACCAAGAGATGTTTAAACCGTCACCCATTAGCTTTATTACTTCACATAAGTTGTGCTGTTCTAACATGTAGAAGTTGATTTCTCGACTTACATAATTAAGATTGTGGTCAACATTAGGGTCGACACCGGAGACACCTTTTATTATGGTGACAGGGACTCATGCAAACAGATTATCGTATTCATTTACGTACGGTAACCTAACAAGCTCTGTTGGAACTGGTGTGAATGGTCTCCCTTACTCTACAAACCCGATGGTTTATAAGAAATTGAGAGGGAAATCTATAGCATTATTTTTATCTTCAGAAATATGTTAAACCTCACCGTAATACTTCAATTCCTCGTTATGACTACAACTTAAATTCTGTTACAATCATATGTACACCACTGGGACATATTAGGACCATGCAGCCGTCTATGTTTTTTCGAAAATCACAAAGTTAAAGGGAATATCTGTATTTACTTGTGTCAACCTGACCACATTATTTACGTATGTGAACATGTGATTATGTGTACTGACATACATGATACGAGACTTGAGCATTGACAGATGAGTTAGAGAGTATAGTAAAATCTATAGAAATAAAATGTGTGAGAAATATCCTGGGACCGTTGTACATGATCGTGTAACAAATGAACAGATAAGACATACATAACGAGCTGTGTGTGGTAAATGTATGGTCACATGATGTGGGACAAGTCAAAACAAGTGACGCTGTCTTTAATGTTGCTCACAACAGTTCAGTCTATCTCTGGAGATTTAGAACATTTTCTCCACATTCAATATTATTGTTTTATTCCCACCCCCGCCTCCTTCTTTTTATGTCTCTTCCGTTATAACTTTTTTTATTGCTACTGTATGTATATGAGTTATATATATATATATATATATATATATATATATATATATATATATATATATATATATATATATATATATATATATATATATATATATATATATATATATATATATTTTTTTTTTTTTTTTTATATATTTATATATTTATATATACTACTGGACAAAAGTTAAGGGCCACCAAGAAAAACTGCACTAAGGACCAAATAAATGCAGCCAAGTGTAAACAATTTATTACAAAATAAAGTTGATTAATCCGTGGAAAAGATCAGTCAAGTTTTTTTAAATAACACTAGTCAACACATTTTCGAAAGTTATTTGTACCAGAAAGTAAATATACAATTTCTTATTGATTTTACATGCTGATTTCAAATATCATAATGGAATTCACCAATTGGCTCTGGGTTTTTTTTTTAATGATGAATTTACATTACAGTAATACAAATAATGTACGCTTGATTAATTCTCTGGGGTGAACAGCTAGTCTTTCTACTTTAGCATTATAAAAATTGTGGTTACATACTCAATTAATTGATATTTCAACATAAAATGATAGAAACAATAAAAACATTATTTAAAGTTAACATGTCATGTTTTAAAAAGGCACATTTGAACCCATTCCGTCATTATTCAGTCGCTGTTCGAGCTCTCTTTGCTTGCTTCTTTTAGTCAATCGATGAGGTGTCTCTTGTCACAGTCCAACAGTAATCAGCAAGCATTGAAGGGCTCCAATACCCTTGATATTTTGTCTCCATAGCAGCAATGTCCTGGTGAAATCGTTCACCATGCTCATCACTGACCGCTCCACAGTTTGACGTAAAGAAATCCAGATGAGAATCCAGAAAATGAATTTTCAAAGACATGTTGCAGCCAAGACTCTTATACTTCAGAAGGAGATTTTCTACAATTTCATTGTAATTATCAGATCTGTTGTTTCCAAGAAAATTGTCCACCACTGACTTAAATGCTAGCCATGCTGCTTTTTTCTTGCCATGCAAACACGCAAAGAAACTCGTCATCATGAAGAAGTTTTCGAATTTGCGGACCAACAAATACTCCCTCTCTTATTTTAGCTTCACTCAGTCTTGGAAATTTTCTGATGAGGTATTTGAAAGCCTCATCTGTTTTCTCCATTGCCTTAACAAACTTTTTCATGAGACCCAGCTTAATGTGGAAGGGTGGCAACAAAATATTGCTAGTGTCGACAAGTGCTGGGTTCTCAACGTTCTTACTACCAGGCTGCAATGACTGCCTGATTGGCCAATGTCTTCTGATGTAATGGTCACTTCGTGCACGGCTATCCCCCTCACAGAGAAAGCAACAGTACTTGGTGTATCCACCCTGTAGTCCAAGCAAAAGAGCGACCACTTTTAAGTCACCGCAAAGTGACCAATGATGATGATCGTAGTTTATACACTTCAAAAGCTGCTTAATGTTTTCATAAGTTTCTTTCATATGAACTGCGTGACCAACTGGAATTGACGGTAACACATTACCGTTATTAACAAAACAAGACTCGTCTTGGATGAATCAATGAAAAGCATCCACTCTACCGGTATGTAATTAATTTTGAGGGCTGCCATTAAACCAGAAATGTTGTGGCACGCAGAAAGGTCACCCTCTTTGAAAAAGAATGTAATAAGCGACTTCTGGCGGTTCCTATACACATAAATTGTAACATCTTCTGCCTGGAGATTCCACTGTTGCAATCTGGAACCCAAAAGCTCCGCCTTGTTCTTCGGTAAATTCAGATCTCTTACAAGATCTTTCAGTTCACCTTGGGTTATTAAGTGTGGTTTAGTGGATGTAGTTTGCTCAAAATCTGCGTCGCTTGAGGTTGATGGTTCAGTACCACCATTTTTTTGTCTTCGATATGCCTTTCCCAATTGGAGAGACCATGCAAAAGTAACAGTTGTTGTGATGATCAGTGGGCTCTCTCCAAATCATTGGGACTGCAAAAGGCATAGATTCTCTTTTGCCAGTCAACCACAGTTTAACTTGTGCTGCACATGTATTGCAGCATATGTGTGGCGCCCAGCTCTTATCTTGATCTCCTATTCTGCAGCCAAAATACAAACTGTACGCCTTCATAATCACTTTAGTTATATTTCCATATTGTGATAGAAATGATACCTCACCACATATATAACAGAAATTATTAGCACTGTTCACACATGTCCTAGGCATTTCTAACTACGATACTTTTGATAAGGACAAATGCACTAACTAATGGCAAAATTGTATCAGAGATAAGATATTTATACACAAAGGTGATGTAATCATAGTTAGGATTGCATCTTCAACTTCTAGTTACATTTTTATTGGTCATTAGAAAAAAATTATGCAATCGCCCACAACAGTTGCGTCATATATATAAATTGACCGTAATTAAATAAACTAGTAGCATATATCTTGAAAACTAGAGCCAATCGTTCTCAGCACACCAACATTAGTTAAGATCAGATATGATCATTTCTGGTACATTTTGGTTGTTGACTAGTGTAATGGGTGACTTACTAACGAAAAAGAAATTCAACTCACTTTTTTACTATTTGAACTAGTGAGGCGTGTTGCAAAAAAAAAAATAGTTTTTGCAGCAACAATGGCAATTTTCACGTGCGGGTTAAAGTAACCCAGTTTTTGCACATTTAAAAAAAAATTAACCTACTGCACACAGAAATGTATACACATTTCTCTGAGCTCAGTTTTAATGACATTTTCACTTGTCTTTTAAGTTTGACAATCAATTATATAAACCTTGTCTAGACTGACAGGCGGCCCTTAACTTTTGTCCAGTAGTATATATATATATATATATATATATATATATATATATATATATATATATATATATATATATATATATATATATATATATATATATATATATATATATATATATATATATATATATATATATATGCCTGAAACACAGCAGACGGGGAAGACAAATTCGACGACGCTCACAGACACTGGTCGCATACAAAATAAGTATATTAACACATTAATTACCGCAAGCCGCTGTCAGCGACTCACAAAATAATTACATTTGGACCGCAAGCCGCTCAGAGTGCCAATCTAATTTTAGTAATAAAACGAATGAAAAATGTACTGAAACACTCTCTGATCTGGTTCGAGATTTTAAGTTGCCACCGAAAAACAAATTCCCAAAGCATGTTTGTTGTAGAACACTGGAAAACTGATATTATGTTCATATTTTTTAGCGTTTTGGGTTAGTTACCAAATTGTGTAAAACTGTTTACCGTGGCAACTAGTGATAGGAATACAAAAAATGCGTGTACATCTCGTCTAACGGCTGAATAGGATAGAAACATGTTTCAACAATTGACTGATAGATCTAGCGACGAGGACAAGAGTGAAAAAGGTGTGCACATTGATTGAAATTGTGATTTTGATAGAGATAGGGCGCAAGCAGTTATAATTGTGAAAATATTGCAAGTCCTTGGCCATCGGAGGGCCGTTAAATAGCAACAACCTCCATTAGAGTTACAACCGGTGTTTACTGTAATAGTACATTCATTTATCTTTAAAATGATGTGTAATTCATAAAAATATGTAAACAATTACGAAAACAACAGCTTACTTTGTGCAAACACCTACAGGATGAAAATGGGGAAAAAAATGTAATTCGGCCACAGTGTGTTTTTCAATTCGGTAGTTAATGTGTTAAAATGTGATAGGGTGGGCGAGAGATGATGATGCTGTTGTGATATGTGATCACTTCCTTGCACACTCGCACCGACCCGAATAACAATAAAACTCTAAGGCAGGGGCTGTATTTATTCATACAACCCTGTCCATTGTGGCCGTATGACAACCACCACCAGCATTCATTATGCTAGGGCCCAAGTATAACAAAGTAAACTACCATTGTGGTTGAAACAGACAATAGATTTCGAACTAAAACCCAAGTATAGCAAAGTAAAGTACCATTTTGTTGGAAACAGACAATAGATTGGTAACTAAAATAAAGAAGAGAAAAAGTTAACCCAGGGAAATTAACATTAAGGGGAGGGGAATATACGGCAAAGCGTTAGTAATAAATGCAGGACAAGCGTGGCGGGGTCATGTGTTGTTTTTACCCAATGAGGTGCTGAGTCGAGCCTGACTAACACTCTTGCCGGCAGATTTTCCACAGCGGGATAAGCAGTTAGAAAAATGGTCTGAAGTAAAACAGACGTGTTTTATATTTGTGATACAGTCCATACAAGGCAGTAAGATGTTTTCTACTGACAAACTATAGAGTTAGTTGAGAGATTCAACCGGTTAAAGTTACTGTGTATTGTAACTCGGACAAGTATGATCGCAGACTTGGAAATGTGTATTTCATTAATTCTGGACATTTTGTAAGTATCACTGCCATATTAATGCATGTTTCCAGCTAGCTTCACTACATGTATAAAACTTAGCTTTTCACCCTAAATTCGACATGGACTGGAAAAGAAAAGAAGAAATAAGCAACATTGGTCACCAATGTTAGCCTCTCTGAATAATTACTCTCCCTGAGTATACACCGTATAACTCTCTGATTACGAAACGTAATTCTTCTGGTTAATGAACTCGGCAAAAATATAACCACTTGTTAAGGAATACAAGTAATATGTTTTAGTATATTGCCCCACTCAGGCATATATCCATTGTTATTTGAGGAGATATCTCTATTTGTGGTAAAAACTTGTTTTGCACGATCTTGAACTTGTATTGAACGCTATATATTAGTATACCTCAACCGGTTGTCAATGACGTAACGCGTTTTCGCTAATTTATTCTAACGGCTAATATTCTGGGCCTTTCATATGTTTCATTCGTATTTTTTGAGCTCCAGGAATTGTAAAGGAATTAAGTATCTTTACAAGGCATCATTACATTTTTGTAGGTTGTCACTGGATTCAACGATCGTTAAGATGATCCTGAACTTATAAGAAGTTCCGCACCTTACAGAGAAGTAATTTATACAAGAAGAAATATAAATTCACGTTTATTGTTCGCATTACTTGGGTGTCCGTGAATGACACGCATGTCTTAGTCAGAACGCCAGAACTGAGTAGAGAAGACGAATATATGTATTATTTCAACATGCATTCTTATTTCCTTATGGACTGTCCATATTTTTGACGAGACAGATCTTGAAGATTCTCCATTGCTATTGTATTGTGAAGAAAAAATAACAAACATGTACTACTTGTATATAGTGGACCTACTACCCGACGACTTGAGTTATTCTGCCAGTTTCGTGTCCTGCATGACCAAACCCTAGCGCATTCGATAATATAGCACGATGAACTCTTTAATATAAACATGGCCACCCATCCCAAAGAATTCCAGTTGTAACACTACTTAGCAAGGAAAACATGTCAAATTCACATAGTAAAAAATATGTTCACACTTACCCCAAAGTAATTTTTGGGAACACAATCCCCTGGGACAGTTAGAATAGACACAGCATGTTGATGCTTTCGAATCACTTGGTATGGAAAATTTTAGTATTCTTCTTATGAAGGGTGATTTGATTCCTTACGTCTCCTGTCTTTGTATTAAAAATGCGGGTTTACTTTTAAGTTTCAAAGTTGCCCAAATACTCTGTCCTGGTCCTTTAAGTTTCCAGTCTTGTATTTTAAAATGCGGATTTCAAAGTTGCACAAATACTTCGATCTGTCACTTATAATTTTGTAATCCTGGCTCTGGTGAATTGCTAGCGTGACGTGGCGATGCAGTCTGATTTGGGACTCCGATTTCGATAGATTATATTTATATTTCTAAGTTCACATCCCAGATTGTACTCCCGACGAATTTGCCAATTAAAGTCAACGTCTATTCCAGTTCTCACATTAAAAAAATGGTAAGCTCTTTAGAACTGAATGGGTCGGGGTGTTAAATTATAATATAATATAATTTCAAAATTTAAAATTCCAACGCATGACATCTTTCTAATAAGGCAGTATACTTCCGATTGCATCTTTATGCAAACTCATAAACAAATATGTGAACTTATCTCCCGTCTATATGCTTTCCCTGAATATTGTCTCCCCAAACAGATTATCAGTAATATTGATACAAAGATGTTCCAGCGGAAACGATTAAGCCTTATCACCAGAGTTTGCGTAAATCTCTCAGACGGATTCCTCAGGCAGACAATATGGCTTTCTTTTCATCGATCGTGCGCTACCAACTTGTGTCAATAAAGATCGACTTTATTAAAGGTGGCTAGACAACTGAGGTGATAAATTATTCGCTGACCTGCCTACTTAGCTTACGACGATTCAAGTGGCAAAACGTACACAAGTCTGCGAGCGGCTAGAGCAGAATGTAGGTGCATAAAATATGTCAAACCGTAGGACGATCGGTGAGGAAAATGAAGAAACGACGTGATACCGCCGGAGAGAATGAAAGTTATAAAAGTGCACAACTGATTCGTCACAATCTTAACAGAACTACAGATGAGCTGAGCTAACTGGGACAGATTTGTAATGTTGACAGAACTACCGATGAGCTGAGCTAACTGAGACAGATTTGTAATGTTGACAGAACTACAGATGAGCTGAGCTAACTGAGACAAATTTGTAATGTTGACAGAACTACAGATGAGCTGAGCTAACTGAGACAGACTTGTAATGTTGACAGAACTACAGATGAGCTGATCTAACTGGGACAGATTTGTATTGTTGACAGAACTACAGATGCGCTGAGCTACCTGGGACAGATTTGTATTGTTGACAGAACTACAGATGAACTGAGCTAACTGGGACAGATTTGTATTGTTGACAGAACTACAGATGACCTGCGCTAACTGGGACAGGTTTGTATTGTTGACAGAACTACAGATGAGCTGAGCTAACTGAGACAGATTTGTAATGTTGACAGAACTACAGATGAGCTGATCTAACTGGGACAGATTTGTATTGTTGACAGAACTACATTTGAGCTGAGCTAACTGGGACAAATTTATATTGTTGACAGAACTACAGATGGGCTTAGCTAACTGGGACAGATTTGTAATGTTGACAGAACTACAGTTGAGCTGAACTAACTGGGACACATTTATATTGTTGACAGAACTACAGATTGGAAAAGGTAACTGGAACAGATTTTCTAATGTTTACAGAACTACAGATGCATGCCTGGGACAGATTTGTAATGTTGACAGAGCTACAGACCATCTAACTGGGATATATTAGTACTACTGACAGAACTACCGATGGTGTGACTGAAGGAGAATTGCAACGCTTTCAGATATGTTTTGTGAAATTATTTATATGTGTCATAGTGGTATGAGAATGATTGTTTACACCTTTAACTAAGACAATAAATAAACCAACACAGTCAAACAATAAACAATCCAATAGAAGAATTACTTATTGATATTTTAGGCACCATACGTCAAATCGTCATTGATTAAGTATTAAATCAGCTGGAGTTAAGGAAGACCACACTGTTGCGCACATATTTTTTGTACGGCGCACAAATTACTGTCGGTGCGCTTACAAATGAAAAATGTAATTATTTGTTTGATAAAAATATATTTATGTATGAATTTACGACTCCTAGCTAATGGGAGAGAACTCAGAATAGTCGATGTGTATTTATTCTTTGAGTTATCGGTTCCTGTTTCGTTTCTGTATATCGAACGGCGTAGGAATCTAGACCTATGTCATTTTTATGTCCATTATAGCTAGAAACAGATTGTTCTTGCTTAAGGTTTTTGCAGGAATGTTGATGGTCCGAATTCGTGTGTACTACTTGTCTAGTGCAAGAAGATTCAGTTTTATATTGTATATCTTGGTATGGTTAGGTCGGACTATATTCTTTGGGCCGGAACCTGGCGCAGGTATTCGTAGTCCTACTGGGTTGTAGAGAGTTCCGAAGTAGCCGCCGATAATGGCGAGTGGTTTTCTAGGGCTGGTCCTGTTATGATTCAAAAGTGATTTGTGGATGATTTTTCTATAAGGAGGGAATGTCTCTGCGAGAGTATTGTGTCAGAGCTTCTTCTCATGTACTTTGTTATGTTTAAATTCGGACTCCGGGTAAAGCCAGACCCTCTTTTCTTTGATGACCTTCATTTGGTTAGGTTTAGATGACAACCTAGTTTGAACGTCGTTGGTCGTCCATATGCACAGTTGAAGATGACAGGTTCCACTAGTATTCCTATCTACATGAGACAATCTTATGAATATGGAACTGGGTGGAAAACTCTATGAAGTTATATATAGATTCGAGTGTTGAATTAACTTTGGCTTTATTATTATCCTTCTGTTGGACGAGTGAGCGAAAACTCAAAGAAGGTGGCCATTTTGAAGTACTGTCATTATGGTGCATCACTGGCCTGAGAACAGAATCTAACTCTTATTATCAGACAGTGGATCGGAGAATTTACCATCAAGGAACTCCGTTATTATGAAATAACATTATTACTGTCAAGAAAAGGTTCTAGCAACGAACCGCTATTATTATTCATGTATGTACATTTACTGAGTATGCGACGACAGACAACTAGAACGTCTGCCTACTGCCGTCCCATAATATATATTCATATGCTGCCTGAATACACTACTGAGGTTGCTACTCAATTATGCAATATAATGATGTCCTGTCAACCATGTACTGTCATATGCAGATGTTTACGTCAAGTGTGTGTGTCCTTAATAAAAGGTGCAAAAAAACGTCAGCTGTAGTTCCAGTCATCATTGACTTGTATAGGAGTGTGTGAGTGCAGTATTATCTAGTGTCAACTACATAGAACAGTACACCATTCGCGTTGCTTCCACTCTCACACTACAGCTACATGACCAGTAGATAGAGTGCTGCGCAAGGTTGGGTAGTTGATCAAGTTCCCACGTAGATTACATCTTTCAATCATACAGTGGTAACGCAGATGTCGTGCTCCTCCTGGAGCGTCAAGGGAAACCGGTTCCAGTAATGACAAGTGCTGTCCAAAACATGGAAGTCTCTCATCGGGTCTTTTACCGAGTAGTACAGTAGATCCCTATCTATTACCACTATCTTTACAGTGGTGGATAGTATCTTTACAGTACTCAAAGTAGATATTTAGGAGCACGGATTAACACATCCTTTCTCACGAAGAGACACAGTCTAAAGAGGACAATAGCTGGACCAAACATTCGATCGTAGCCCGGCAAAACAGCCGTCAGCTAAAATTTGCCAAACTATGTGACGTACTTCCTGCACTGTCGTGGCAAAGTGTAAACAGGAAAACACTCACGAACAAGTTGAAAGTGACAGAAACTGTTATGAACTTGATCATAACATCTACTCACACCCCCCCCCCCCCCCGGTTCAATAATGTCAACCGAAGTTGGCATTATTGCGGTAAGAGACTACTCACTACTAAGGTGAGCAACAAAAATAACATAATATGTCACTGTTGCTATGACCATGCATTTACCCATGTTTGTGCCGAGCTGTAGTCAATTTAACTCACTAGGTGTGGAGACACAGAGTAAACTGTAAAACCAATGTCTATCAAACCAGCTCCAAACAATTTAACATAATAAAGTGGTCCTATAACAGTAGTCAGTCAACATCTAACATAAATAATGCACACACCCCACACTCTCTCACCGTCTAATAAGTCTAAACTCGTACTGTTCAAGTCATGTCACCTTAGTCATAGAATGTAGATCAAATAAATATTAATGCTAGGTGCATGAACTAATCAATATGACAGTAGAGAAAAGATACAAAACGCAGACAATAAACACATATAAAGTATGTGACTGCGACATTATGTCAATATATGTATTCTGTATTAAATGACTGATGTGTCAATTTGTATCATATAAGAATATGATCAATTAATTAAGAAATAATGTCACAATAGCGAACAATGCGCTCTTATCTATTATTTTTTTTTAAACGTAAAACTTTTGCCTCGTTTTGGCGAGGCGCGTCCCGTTCAACCTAGTCGGTTATATTAGGGCGCATGTCCAAATATAAAAGACCCTTAGGTCTGGAATTTTTTTCTTATCTATTAATAGTTCATGACAATGTGATTATTTTGTACTAAACATCTATTGTAACAGAAAAAGTCAAATTTTTCTTTTCATCCTGTAAGGAAATATGGTGATGATCCACATAGGCTTGAACTATCTCGCGTGCAAAATTGTGTAGAGCCTGAAGTTTGCTGCAGAAATGATACGTGCATCGTGTCCATGATTGTTGTGTATACAATTTTTAGTCGAAAGAAAATTTGTACGCTTGGGAACCTTGAAACAAAGTCACGTAGACCAGTTCAGCAATATATGAGGTGATTACCTCCCTTGGAAAAACTGGTAGAGGTTTCAGTTTATGTGTTATGTCCCTTTTCTGACAACACATTGCGTACCGAAAGTTATTACTAGACATTTTCGAACAATGTCTTGACTAGCATTTCTGGAACTGACTATAGCATTTTCCTCTAATGCACTTATTGTAAAACAGTTCAAATGTAGTTGGCTTGTGAGTCTATTCAATGACTTGATGAAAACCATATCCTACTCGACTTGAATACATTTCCAACAGCATCATCGTGTGTCTTTGCGGGTAGCGTTGTTGTGACAAAATCTGAAAGAACGCACCTTCTTTGATGATCTATAATATTGTTTCATGACACGAAAAGTCATCAGCACAGGCGATATGAGTGTACGCAAGGCTGATCAGCATGCTGTTGACATATTGAGCTGTGGTTTACAAGAAAGACGGAGTGTCCTTACCACATCGGGACAACACGTCTGCAATTACGTTAATATTTCCCTTGATCGATTTAATTGAGTAGTCGAAGGGCTGCAGAGCGAGGCTTGCTCTAGATGCCTTAGGGTTAGTGAAACGGGCAGTCTATAGGTAACCCAGGGCACGTTGGTCTGTCTTGAGGGTGAAATGCGCACCCAACAAATAGCGCTGTAACGTCTTGAAGCAGAACATTATGGCGAGCAACTCTCGTTCCACTATAGGATATTTCTGCTCTGCACTTGTAAGTTTCCTGCTCACATAGATGACAGGGTGCATATGGCCTTGATGTTCCTTCATCAATACACCACCTATTCCGACATCGCTGGCATCGACCCTTAGATTGAAAGGTAAGCGAATGTCAGGTAAACGTAGTATAGGGAAGTTGGAAAAGGAACATTTAATTGCATTTAGAGAATCATTACAGACATGGGACCACACTACCTTCTTTGCCGCGTCCTTTTTCAGCAACGCGGACAGAACTGAGTTAATATCACTGAAATTAGCCAAACATTTTCTGCAGAACTAGACTAGAATTAACAGACTGCAAACCTGTAAAAAGAATAATTAGTACAGGAGATGTCTGAACGTGTTCTCAAGAAGATACCTGAAATAGATAGAATCACAGAAGAAGAAAAAATGTGCACAAAAATGCATCAAAATCTACGTGGAGATATGTGGTGAAGTGGGATGTTATAAATATTTATAGGGGACTTAGTGTACTGACTGAGATCAGCTGTGAAGGTATCTATATCTAATAAGAGTAGTGTATTATAGATAACCTTACTTGCTGCCACATATATATATATATCTCAGTCAGAATTATTCTGGAATAGTGTGATGACTACGTTGTATGTCTAGGGTATGTGTATGATGAAGTGTAAGTCATAACAACAACAGACAGATAAACAATTTAATTTATTCCACCACACTTGACAACACTGTGACACTCACATACATAAAACACTCTACAAGGATATCTTAAAGGAGTCACTGATAACTTTTCAAATAACAATATGTATTCATTTCTGTCATGAATGAATATGTGTCCTGATTCAAATACAAAGGGAACCAGGAATCACAATCAATTTTAATTACAAGTTATATGTACAGAATTTATCAATATGAATATTGTAGTGACATATATTATTAAAAGTATCCTATGTGTGTCAGTTGTGTAGTAGTAATATGAGGTAATACTGGTTTTGTTTTGTTCAAGCTCTGTTGGTATTTGTCATCATGACTTCAATAGTTTGTCTTTATTGGAACTAGTATTGGAGATGTTCTCAGTTCCTGATATTAAAACAATTTACTTCCCCTCTTAAGTTTATGTTACAATGTTATTTTAAGATGGGGGTACATAATTTTGAGCTCAGCTGGCCACATCAGCTTATCTTGCGTGATGGCGGCAGGAAAGGACTCCTCTGCTCGATTTCTCCCCTGTGCTCTGGAGACACCTCACTGATAGCTAAATGGACCAAGGAGTATGCTGTCCGACTCTGGATTCAGCAAAGCTCTGACCAGGTGATGCTCAATACCATCAAGACCACGGTCCCTGAAAACAAGAAGGATGTACCTTCTACTTCATAACTAATTTATACTCTCTTTTTACACTGAGCACAATACATCACAAACATTGAGTTCAGAGCGTTTGGCCAACTGTCAGCTTCATCTGAAATACTTTATACCAGTATTAACCTCCTTAATGGTTACTACGCCTCTGCACTTCCAGCATTATTTCTTTCTAGTCAATCATCTAGGTGTCAGTGTACTGTTTGGCCATTCCATGCCGTTTTACTTTCCTCCGACACCTTCTGTTCAGGCTGGAGCATTATAGGCTTTACATCATGTTTGCTACTGAACTACACATATATACAGGCATAAATTAACAATTCACATTCAATTTTCATTAAAAGATACTGAATGTTTCAAGCTTACCACAATTCATGGAAACAAACACAGATACGTTGATTAGCAATGAATTCTGGCACAAATACTGGCACAAATTCCCATCTGCTTATGTTCCAGGCTTTTATTTAGCAAAAATATGAGCTGGCTTCAACGCACTGTTGCTTTATCAAGCTTATTTGAACTAGTGGTCTCGAACTAACGCTCCTAAGTGAGTATATCAGCGAGTCTGGCCAATGGAGCCACGTTTCGACAAGTGTTTGAAAAAATTTTAACTTCCTACGTCTCCCCTAACAACCAAGGATAGCATTTATAGCCCGACTAATCGTGTTTAGCCTTACATATCATTCCAGCCAATCAGTTCAAATGTAACTTGTGGCCCATTTCCCGTACAATGGTGGTGTAAAAAAAATCTACCACTGAGCGATTCTGATTTTGGGTGTTGTCTGACAGCACCATCATTTTATTTTGGCTATAACTTGTTAATTCCTAGACTATTTGCATAACGTTGTACATATTCTTTGTCAGCAAACCCTAAGGAACCCAAATATATATATTAATAGAGCTAAAATGCTGCGTTCAAAATATGCAATTCCTTCTACCTCCTGTTTCGAAGATGTGCTGTCTGGGTACTGTAATGTTTTCAAACGTAAACCCATCTATTGTCATCTTTCTAATAAGAGTTTTTCAGGATTTAAAAACCTAACTCTGGGAAGGTTAGTGTTTTTATCACTGTCCGTCCGAAAAAGTTAGTGCATGTGGCCTTACACGCGTGATAGTAGTAATTGTGTATCGCGCGACGCGTGTTTTGTGTTGCACGTGTTCGGCTTTATGCCTCTCCCTTCTCTCTATCCTTTAGTCCATCTGTCTTTAGTTACGCCGTGTATAAAATGGAATGAATGAAATATTAAAATTAGGTCATTGTTCAGCTTGGTATCTCAATGTTTTTGCAAGAAATACAGCACACGTTTCATTGAAGAACGCGGGTAATAATACAGTAGGCTTTTACTATCAACGTGAAAGCGTTACAATTTGCAGACGAAGCATAAAACAAGGGGGATTTCGAGTACAGTTATTGTGACAGCACTGTTATTTTACCATTGCTCTTTTCTTTATTAAATTTATTTGTTAGGCTTTATATTTACCTGATAATTTATATATGTGGATTAGAATATTCCACGACACCTCCCCTCTTAAAACAGACATTATATGTCAGTCCTTTATTCTATATACACATAGATAAATGTAAGTCAACTTGACTTTACTCTGCTGTGGTGCTATCATGGTTTTATGTAGTTGGGTCCATTCAGAGTAGGCACTACTCATGAAATCTGCCTCAGACTTCTACAACCAATAATATATATTCGGTTATGTTACTGAACAGCCGCAAGTGTGAGTGCTTGTCTTAATGCTGCTTCGCAACCCGTATTCACCATTTCTCTTCTCTGAGTCTGCGCAATGACATGTCCAGAGAACATTATATTTCCCTCAAAATGTACGTTATGAGGAGATAACATATACCTGGTGATAGCAGAGTTTTCGTAGTGGATCCCATAATCTTCTTATTATCCTGTATGAAACATTCGGAATATCCTCAATCAAAGAGGCAACTCAGGGATTCATTACGTTCCTCCGAAATGTTTACATCCAACAATTTTCTCATCATTCTAGAGAAGACACTAGGCGCATTCTTCAATCCAAATGGCAATCTATTAAACTCATAGTGTCCTTCTGAGGTACTAAAAGCTAGGTATGGTCTAACCTCAGGCTTTACTGGAATCTGATAGTATCCTTTACTCAAATCCACTTTTGAGAAATATTTAGCTTTATTTAGTCTGGCAAACAGCTGATTTGTATCCGGCAATGGATCCACCTGTCCTTCTGTAATAGCATTCAGTCTCCTGTAATCTATACAGAGTCTATGTTCTCCAGAGGGCTTCCTTAAGAGTACAACACCGGAACTATATGAGGATTCACTGTGTGAAATAATTCCCTCCTTCAATAGATAGTCTATCTCTTCCTTCAAAGCTTTCTCCTTAGCAAACGGAATCGAATATGGTTTCATACAGACAGGTGTGGGTCTATCAGTTTCATATCATATTCCAATAGGTTTGTATGCCCTGGTCGGTCTGTTAACACCTCTGCATGATTATTTAGAACCTGTTGCACTCTCTCTTTCTGAGTTTTCGTTAAATGTGTACTGATTTTCACCTGTGCTGCTGTCTCACAGGGGTGTAATGGATACTCAAATGATGAAAGTGGTTCCTTTTTCATCTCCATGGCGATGGACAAGGTCAACAAGTGTGTCTCTTCCTGATGTTCTCTTTCCAAATATTTCTTCAGGAGATTCACATGATAGATTTTTTCTTTCCCCTTCTTATCTATCTTATAATTTGTTCTAGATACCTTCTCTAAAACTGTATATGGACCCTGCCATCCAATTTGTAACTTATTCTGACTCCCGGGCAAAAGAAGCAGTACTTTCTCTCCCACAGCCAAATTTCTGTCTTTCGCCTTCCTGTTATAATAGGCAGCATGTTTCTTCCTGGCTTGTTTCAAATTTTCATTGGCAAGTTTCCAGCCAGTTTTTAAACGAGTGGTCAGCTCATTCACATATTGGTATGAAGATGTAATGTTTTCCTCTGCCTTTTCATCAGTCCACGTTCTTAACAAAGCTACATATGGACCTTTAATTGTGTGGACCTATTTGTCCATGCACCGGTATGGTCTCTTCCACTCGAAGCTTTATAGTGATGATTTTTCTTCCCAGAATTATCATTCACAAAACGACCGCTACCAATTTTTCTTTTGGGGCTTTCTCCCCACTTAAAATTCTTGATGAGAGATTTCCTCTCTACATCCTCTTCCTCCAGTTTGTTTAAGTCCGATTGAGGGATTTCGGCTTATCCTGGGGTAAGACATCTGTTTGCACTCTCCGCATAGTGGCCATTGTAAAACAGTTAAGTGAAGCTTGTCCGTGAAAAGGGGCTTCCCATTCCATTTGGTCCACTTTATCAAATCTAATTTTTTCTTTTTATTATCAGGCCTAATTTTGCCCCGTGGCGTGTCCAGGTCCTGATCCATGTTCCCACTTGTGGGTGTTCCCTCATGTGCTATGCTACACCTTTCTACAAAATTCTCAATGTCCCATCTTGCTTTGGGCCAATAATAATTGTGAGCCACCTTTTGAATGATGGTACCTATCTTCTCATGGTCCCCATCTGGTTTCACATGTAGGCTCCTTATTAAGTCTGCCCTATATCTTTTAGGAAGTACCAGCTGTCCTTGACCTTTGGATCTAGCTCCAGTCTTCCTATACATCAACTTGTTTTTCATGTAAAAATCTCCCTTGCCTGGAGTTGTATGACAAGTTGACAATTTTCTGAAACAAGGCTTGAGTGTTTTATCCCCAGCCTGTGCCTTCCTCATCTCTTCTGGAGTGGTATCTAACATAATATCCTCCTCCTGTCTTGAGGTCGACCTGACCTGAAGGGTTGCCATATACACAGGTTCCTTCTGCAACGGTCAGTGTCATGATTGTCCATCTGACAATTCTTACACCACCTTTTTCCTTGGTTGAAAGATTTTCTTTCATCATATTTCCTTTCATCGAATTGTGGGAATTTATTTTTATTTTCATACCGTGGCCTATCAAACTGGTGCTTACCTTTGTTTTGATCCCTAGGATCAAATTGATTAAAGTTCTGTGGTGCCCTAAAGTTATCCACTTGTTTCTTTTTATTACCTGTTACCTCTGCTTGAGCTGCTTGATACCTTTCAGCAACATTTAGCAACTCACCCAGCCTCTCTGCACCTTGTTCCATGAGAAACTTTCTCAGGTCTGGAGCCATGGACTCTCTTAGTTGCTCTATAAGGACCATTTCCTTAAGATCTTGGGTTTTCCCCAGAGAAGTCCATTTCTCCAAGTATGTCTCTATTCGTGCAGAGAACTGGTGATAGGTTTCACCTGACAGTAGTTTAGCATTCCTAAATTTTTTCCTATAAAATTCTGCATTCTTTTCATATCTTAACAAAAGAGCCTGCTTTAGCATGTCATAATTTTCCTGATCACCTCTGCTCATTTTTGCAAAAACTTCATAAGCTGCCCCACGAAGTCCTTGAGATAACTTTAAGCTCCACCTTTCTCTCTCTAACCCATACGTGGTAGCTAATAGTTCATACCTATTTAGATAGCTCTCTATATCATCGTCTTTCTCAACAAAATGATCTAAATGAAAATTCATAGCTGAGGTTGAGGCTCCTTGGCTAGCAGTGGCATCAGAGGCAAAGGGACTGGCACCATTTTCAGGAGCATGGCCTTGAAACTCAAACTCCCTTAGTCGTAACTCATGTTCCCTTTGTAATCTTTTATCTTCTGCTTCCCTTTCTGCAGCTAATTTCTTCTCTTCCCTTTCTGCAGCTAATTTCTTCTCTTCCCTTTCTGCAGCTAATTTCTTCTCTTCCCCTTCTGCCGTCAATCTTCTTTCTTCTGCTTCCAATTTCTTAGCCTCAGCCTCAATCTGCAACCTCTTAGTCTCAGCCTCAGCCTCAAATTGTAACTTCTTAATTTCCCTTTCAGCCTCTAACTTTCTTTCGGCTTCAAACCTTCTTTCTTCGCGTTCAATAAATTTGTCACATTCCGTAGTGACATAGGCAACCATAACTTGCCCATCTAATCCTAACTCTTTTGCAGTCTGAACAGCAGCAGATCGAAACTTGGCCAGGTCCGCCATTGTCTATCAGGTAAATTTATACAATGTCTAACCAACAATTCAATCTCTACATATATATCTAATGGACAACACAGGCACCGTGAGCTCAACCTTATTTAATTCCACCCAAGGATACCTTTTAATTCTTATATTCCCTGAAGTGAATTACCCCCAATATTTTTAATAGGGAAAGATTCAAAATCCCAAGAGCGAGACCCCAATATATGTGGTGAAGTGGGATGTTATGAATATTTATAGGGGACTTAGTGTACTGACTGAGATCAGCTGTGAAGGTATCTATATCTAATAAGAGTAGTGTATTATAGATAACCTTACTTGCTGCCACATATATATATATATATATCTCAGTCAGAATTATTCTGGAATAGTGTGATGACTACGTTGTATGTCTAGGGTATGTGTATGATGAAGTGTAAGTCATAACAACAACAGACAGATAAACAATTTAATTTATTCCACCACACTTGACAACACTGTGACACTCACATACATAAAACACTCTACAAGGATATCTTAAAGGAGTCACTGATAACTTTTCAAATAACAATATGTATTCATTTCTGTCATGAATGAATATGTGTCCTGATTCAAATACAAAGGGAACCAGGAATCACAATCAATTTTAATTACAAGTTATATGTACAGAATTTATCAATATGAATATTGTAGTGACATATATTATTAAAAGTATCCTATGTGTGTCAGTTGTGTAGTAGTAATATGAGGTAATACTGGTTTTGTTTTTGTTCAAGCTCTGTTGGTATTTGTCATCATGACTTCAATAGTTTGTCTTTATTGGAACTAGTATTGGAGATGTTCTCAGTTCCTGATATTAAAACAATTTACTTCCCCTCTTAAGTTTATGTTACAATGTTATTTTAAGATGGGGGTACATAATTTTGAGCTCAGCTGGCCACATCAGCTTATCTTGCGTGATGGCGGCAGGAAAGGACTCCTCTGCTCGATTTCTCCCCTGTGCTCTGGAGACACTTCACTGATAGCTAAATGGACCAAGGAGTATGCTGTCCGACTCTGGATTCAGCAAAGCTCTGACCAGGTGATGCTCAATACCATCAAAACCACGGTCCCTGAAAACAAGAAGGATGTACCTTCTACTTCATAACTAATTTATACTCTCTTTTTACACTGAGCACAATACATCACAAACATTGAGTTCAGAGCGTTTGGCCAACTGTCAGCTTCATCTGAAATACTTTATATCAGTATTAACCTCCTTAATGGTTACTACGCCTCTGCACTTCCAGCATTATTTCTTTCTAGTCAATCATCTAGGTGTCAGTGTACTGTTTGGCCATTCCATGCCGTTTTACTTTCCTCCGACACCTTCTGTTCAGGCTGGAGCATTATAGGCTTTACATCATGTTTGCTACTGAACTACACATATATACAGGCATAAATTAACAATTCACATTCAATTTTCATTAAAAGATACTGAATGTTTCAAGCTTACCACAATTCATGGAAACAAACACAGATACGTTGATTAGCAATGAATTCTGGCACAAATACTGGCACAAATTCCCATCTGCTTATGTTCCAGGCTTTTATTTAGCAAAAATATGAGCTGGCTTCAACGCACTGTTGCTTTATCAAGCTTATTTGAACTAGTGGTCTCGAACTAACGCTCCTAAGTGAGTATATCAGCGAGTCTGGCCAATGGAGCCACGTTTCGACAAGTGTTTGAAAAAATTTTAACTTCCTACGTCTCCCCTAACAACCAAGGATAGCATTTATAGCCCGACTAATCGTGTTTAGCCTTACATATCATTCCAGCCAATCAGTTCAAATGTAACTTGTGGCCCATTTCCCGTACAATGGTGGTGTAAAAAAAATCTACCACTGAGCGATTCTGATTTTGGGTGTTGTCTGACAGCACCATCATTTTATTTTTGGCTATAACTTGTTAATTCCTAGACTATTTGCATAACGTTGTACATATTCTTTGTCAGCAAACCCTAAGGAACCCAAATATATATATTTAATAGAGCTAAAATGCTGCGTTCAAAATATGCAATTCCTTCTACCTCCTGTTTCGAAGATGTGCTGTCTGGGTACTGTAATGTTTTCAAACGTAAACCCATCTATTGTCATCTTTCTAATAAGAGTTTTTCAGGATTTAAAAACCGAACTCTGGGAAGGTTAGTGTTTTTATCACTGTCCGTCCGAAAAAGTTAGTGCATGTGGCCTTACACGCGTGATAGTAGTAATTGTGTATCGCGCGACGCGTGTTTTGTGTTGCACGTGTTCGGCTTTATGCCTCTCCCTTCTCTCTATCCTTTAGTCCATCTGTCTTTAGTTACGCCGTGTATAAAATGGAATGAATGAAATATTAAAATTAGGTCATTGTTCAGCTTGGTATCTCAATGTTTTTGCAAGAAATACAGCACACGTTTCATTGAAGAACGCGGGTAATAATACAGTAGGCTTTTACTATCAACGTGAAAGCGTTACAATTTGCAGACGAAGCATAAAACAAGGGGGATTTCGAGTACAGTTATTGTGACAGCACTGTTATTTTACCATTGCTCTTTTCTTTATTAGAATTTATTTGTTAGGTTTTTTATTTACCTGATAATTTATATATGTGGATTAGATTATTCCACGACAAGCTGAATGATACAGCAATTGCACATCAAGACAATAATTTCGAAAGCCAACTCCGTTGTCATGAACCACAAACATGCGTGCATCCCTATCTGAATAAAAATAAATAATTGCTTTCCTATCAATGAGGCTGTCGCTTGGCACAAGACGTACAAACATTACGTCGGCTGTGAATTGAAAAAATTCACCAAGTGCCTGCCATGTTGTATCTCGTGGCAGATTTCGCACAAGCACGGTGCGTGAACATGCACCTCGAGTCACATGAGACTCATGGATATGTTTATTCTTCCTGTATGCCATATCTTTATGGTGGGGGGATCATAATGGCTAGACTGAGCATGACACATCTCTCTATTTTTGCCTGTAGGTTGAAAACCTGTCTGAGAAGACAGTTTAATAGGCATCCTGAAACATTTTTTCTCAGATGCACTGGTATAAGTTTGCATAGGCAAGTTATTTTCATCCGCAAGTGTAACATCATTAACTCTAGTGTCAACATTCACAACCCTGTTAACACTCTTAAGAGTAGGTAAACTGTTAGCATGCAGTTTACAAGGAGGATGATGGATAGCCTCACCATCAGCCTTATTTTTACTTGCGAGCATAGACAGATGTGTTATATTTTCTGCTATCCTGCTTTCACTGCCAGTGGCATGTCGCCACGACCTACTCTTAGAAGAGGCAGTATTATTGGAACCAGAAACACAGGTATCTGACTGCTGTCGAGGGAAGTTGTACCAGCCTCGACAAGATACCTTTACTTTCTCATGTTGTGGCAACCTGATTTTACCACACTTGGTACTGCTGACATGTTGTATCAGAGATTTTTCAAATCTCATGTTCAACAATATATCTTTGTTCAAAACATTATCTTTAATCCATCAACCCTTTTCCTTGCCCTGGCAATTTCCGAGTCTTATAGTAAAATGTCTTCACTTTGCAACTTATTCACCTCCGTAAGGTTTTCATTTTTACTCCTCTCCTCTATGAGTAATTTTTCAATATTCACCAGTTTTACTTGAGTCACTTTTTCTTGTTGACACATAAGATTTCTGAGTTCTTGATTAGCCAAATCAAGTTCTGCTAATTTTTTATCCAAACCTTTCATGTTCTGGTCAATCATGTATTGCATATTAATCTTCTTTTTCAAACGGGCAACCTCAGATGTCAGGATCTGAATCTGAGTCCCATATGTATTGCAATCTATCTGCAAATTAGTATTAGTAGTAACAGATTTATTTTCATCAACACACTCTTCTTCGAAAAATAAGTCCATTAATGAGCTCACCTCATCAACTAACTTCCTTCTCTCCATATCAATATCACTGATATCATCATCCATATTTCTTAAATTCACCTGAGATTTTTGCAATTTTAATTTCTCAAGTTCAAACTCAGCCATTTTAATTTCGATTTCCTTGTCAATATATTCTTGCAAGGCAGGTCCCTCCAGACCACAATCTTTTCCAACCTTTACTAAATCTGTCAAAGTCGACATGTTTACTCTTAATGTGCTTTCTTAATAGCAACAAATAAGGTAAATATATGTATTATTAATATTGCTTTCTGAGTAATATTCAATTACTTTTATTACCACTTCAAATTCAATCAATTGATGAATTTATAATATTAAGATGCAGATGTTAAATAATGGAGCAAAAAGAAAGTGACAAACAGTAGACGAAATTACAGCAATCAGAGCCGAAAAGAAGAAAATGTAGAAATGACATGAATTGAACAATGTAAATATATGGCCCTATAAACAAATAGAACAAGACATGACGATTTTATTTTCCACAACATGAATACCATGTATGAAATAAATGAAAGTCGGGTAAGATGGGCAATTTTACATACAAAATTGAGCAAAAATGAGGAACAATTTTACAGGACTGGACTACAATTACAAAATAACATTTAACAAGACTGTACTACTAACGTTCACAGGTTATGATTACTTCAGTAGCAGCAGATACCCACAGCATTGAAAGACCGGCCCCGCTAAATAAAGCAATCACCTACCAAACCCTAAGGACACGCTTATGATTCCATCGACCTGTCGAAACGGTATAAATGGAAGCATAAGTCCCTTCCTACCACCCACGAACTAGATACAACATAACATTCATTACATATAACACAAAGCTGGAAAATTGGCGGCAAACAAGATAATGTAAGTCACAATATTTATGAATCTAATAAATGCGACTTATCTGATGCCTGGCCCAAAATCCTCCTAGTTCCACGGTTGTTTCTAGCAGCACAGATTCACAGAAATCAAGACCTCTCACTAGGCCTAGAAACAGAAAGCAGCTGACTTGATCCAAAATACATTTGATTGCTCGAAGTCATAAAAATTCGCCATTTTCGGCACAAAATAGATGCAAACTTGCGTATATAGATGCAGTTTATTTAATGCTTGCTTTTTGGGAACTTGCACAACGAAGAACTGTAGCGTAGAATTAATTTCTGGTCTTTCATACTCTGGACTTCCCAGCAGACGATAGACGCGCCATTTTGAAAATCTTGTTCGACGTCCAACTTTTGAGGCAATGGTCGGCTTTTAACATGGAGAAATGTCCTGGTTATGCCTATTTTAGGTCTCAAACTCCAATACTGGTACAGCTTGGTTCTCCCATTGTTATGCGAGGTTTATACTGGGTTAGTTATTCAGAGTGTATTTGCAGATAATCCTAGGGGTAGATTTTCAACAGTCCATTCAGGCAGAGTTCAGTGAAAACATAAGGCACAGTTTTGAACAGTACAAAATGCAGTGATGCCTGTTAGA
The DNA here is from genome assembly GCA_024509875.1 of Oreohelix idahoensis. Classification (NCBI taxonomy): domain Eukaryota; kingdom Metazoa; phylum Mollusca; class Gastropoda; order Stylommatophora; family Oreohelicidae; genus Oreohelix; species Oreohelix idahoensis. The sequence goes on along the minus strand of JAMPIV010013686.1, from coordinate 137,521 downwards.
CGTTTTCACACATGAAGCTTTATTTTACATAACTTGGCTCCTCTAAATGCATCACCAATAAGACAGTGGCACTCACTTGCCAGTCTATACGTAAGTCTCACGTCTGTAGACTATTGGAACACTGTCAGAGTCTTTCGCTGATTTTATTGTATATTATAATAATACTTTCTTCCACATCCTCTCAGCGCTGACATGTCCTTATGAATTATGATCAGACTAGGCTCTAACCATTAGACAACCTAGCTGCAAACACAGATAAATTCAGTACTCAAAGTACATATTCAGGAGCACGGATTAACACATCCTTTCTCACGAAGAGACACAGTCCAAAGAGGACAATAGCTGGACCAAACATTCGATCGTAGCCAGGCAAAACAGACGTCTGCTAAAATCTGCCAAACTATGTGACGTACTTCTTGCACTGTTGTGGCAACGAAGTGTAAACAGAAAAACACTCACGACCAAGTTGAAAGTGGCAGAAACTGTTATGAACTTGATCATAACACAAGGTTGCTACTCAAGTTCTAGAGATAAACCCAGATTTCCTTCTTAAAAACCCCAGAAATACCCTGATTATTTTATGCCTCAAATACACGGGATAGACGATGCAAACACAATCTTTTAGTGCAACTTTAGCACAAACAAGCTGTGTACTACCAATTTCTTCATTTTTATTTTATTTTTTATTACCAAACATTCACAATTATATATATATAAATGATTTGATTAACACCCCCAATATATGAACTCTTGAAAATGAGATATTTTAACAGTAACATACTTACAGTAGTTACATTAACAAAATGTTCCTCGAATCAAATATAAAATGTTAGTTGTAACTTGTTACTGTTGAAAATTGTCACTTGTCAGCGACTAGGCATCCATGACAACATCTCTTTCGTCAAGATCATATGCATGAATTGACAACGTGAAGTCTTGATTGTTGAGTTCCAAAATCTTTGCATATCTCTGCCGACAACGTCCTTCGTGCACATCTTCAACCACGATTTTACTAGGATTAAACTTATGGCAAACTCCATCTTTGGCAACTGCTTGCTTGGCTAGTATTCGATTGGAAACTGTTTCACACAAAAGCTTGTTGGTTTGTTTAGTCCCGGTCCCTAAAAAATGCCGTGCTGAAGTCGGATGTGTCGACCGAAAGGTGCAGATATCACAGCTTAGGCGTAAACAGACACAACGCAACCACCGTCCTTTTTCAGGGCGAACGAGGAAGAAGAAGAAGTTTAGTTTCAACTAAGTTAACCATAGAAAACACTCATTCAGCGCATGCTGAGGAGTGAGGTGGCGTGTGTGTCGTCATGCTGCTACAACTATCTAGGTACCTTCATTATCGCTCATTTGTATAATCTTATAATAACAAAAAACAATATGCTGTTTATCTGCTTAAGTATACAATTTTAAAAAAAGGAATACTTTAAAACACATCTCAAAAATGACTGAGTATTGTAGATGACAGCCATTAACAGAATAACAGGAAATAGATAGTTGATGTAAACGAGTCCAAAGCAATGTCATTGATGCGGTTAAACACAAAAATTAAACTTAAGTGGAATAAAAAATACATAGCACATAATTATTTTACATTTAATTATAATATAAATATAATGTAAAATGCTCACTGCACGGAATATACATTCACTGTAAATGCCAATTGTCAAATATACCCAGATTAATGCAGATTTGGGAAAAAAAATATCCAGATACCCAGACGGAAGCCCAAATACCCACATCTAGTAAAAAAAATACCCAGCTGTGGCAACACAGTAGAAATGGTGTTGTCCTCAGGACATGAGGAGGAAATAGCCCACCACAGTGAAGGAGTGGCTCTAATGCTGTCCAAGGAAGCACAGAAGGCACTTATAGAATGGGAAGCAATGGGACCACGAATTATAACAGCAAGGTTTAAATCAGCCAAAAAGAAAGTAAATATAAACATCATCCAGTGTTTTGCACCAACAAACGATAAAGAAGAATCTGTGAAAGAAGACTTTTACACCAGACTACAAAGTGTCTTGGACAACAATAAAAGAAAGGACATCACAATTTTGATGGGGGACCTAAATGCGAAAATAGAAACAGACAACACTGGCTTTGAAGAAATCATGAGAAAACAGGGATTAGGTAATGATGAACGAGAATGGGGAAATATTAGCAAACTTCTGTGCTTCAAATCAACTAGCTATAGGAGGAAGCATATTTCCACATAAAAGAATACATAAAGCAACATGGATATCACCAGACCACAGAACTGAGAATCAGATTGATCACATATGCATAAGCAAGAAGTTTAGGTCACCATTGCATGATGTGAAAGTATGTAGAGGAGCAGATGTTGTATCAGACCACCATCTTCTGTTGGCTAAAACAAAATTAAAACTCAGGAAATTTACAACAGCATATAGCTATAGACAACAGTATAATGTGGGATATCTAAGAAATCAGGAAATAAGAGAAAAATTCTCAATCACAGTATCCAACAAATACCAAGTACTTGAACAGCTGGAAGATGAAACAGATATGGAAGACCACTGGCAACAAGTAAAAAATATATGGAACGAGACATGTGAAGAAGTACTGAGAAAAAGAGAACATCAGCACAAAGCATGGATAATAACAGAAACCATTAGTAAGATAGAAGACAGGAAAAACAAGAAAGCAGATATAAACAGAAGCAAAACCAGAAACTCCAAAGCGAAGGCTCATGAAGTGTACATAGAAGCAAACAAAGAAGTAAGAAGAAACATTAAAAGAAACAAGATGAAATATATTGATGATTTGGCAAGGGAAGCAGAGGAAGCTGCAGCGAAAGGAAATATGAAGGACCTGTACAACAACACAAAGAAGCTAACAGGGAAATATAAGCAAGCAAATGGCATCATAAAAGATAAGAATGGAAAATTGCTTAGTAATATACAAGAACAAATGAAGAGATGGACAGAACATTTTGAGGAACTTCTCATTAGACCATCTCCAACTAATCCCACAGACATCCACCCAACAGAAGAGGAGCTACAAATCAGCTGTGAACGACCAAGTAGAGAAGAAATAAAGAAAGCCATAAAGCTTCTGAAAGATGGAAAAGCAGCTGGTCCAGATTGCATTCCAGCAGAGGCCATCAAAACAGATATTGATACCTCTACAGAGATATTATACAAACTACTTGGCAAAGTCTAGGAGAGAGAGGAAATACCAGCAGAATGGAAGGAAGGTTATCTGGTCAAGTTGCCTAAGAAGGGAAACTTACAAGAGTGCACAAATTATAGAAGAATAATGACACTATCAGTGCCAGGAAAAGTCTTAAACAGAATGATCCTGGAGAGATTAAAAGAGTCCGAAGACAAGCAACTGAGAGATGAATAAGCAGGTTTTCGACAAAATAGATCCTGTACAGACCAGATAGCCAAATTGAGAATAATAGTTGAAAAAAAAAACACACACACACACCCACACACACACACCCACACAAATAGTAATACGTCTTACAAGGAGAAAGACAAGAATAATAGTTAAACAAAGTCTACTTGGAATGGAATTCACCGCTATACATCGGATTCGTGGACTATGAAAAAGTATGTCACAGTGTAGACAGAGAATCGCTTTGGAAATTGATGAGGCATTATGGAGTTTCCATGAAGATCATTAACTTAATAAAGAAGACCTATGAAGATATGACATGTAGAGTTCTTCATGAAGGACAACTTACAGAACCGTTTACGATTAGAACGGGAGTGAGACAGGGATGCCTCTTGTCTCCATTTCTTTTCTTACTAGCAATAGATTGGTTTATGAAAAAATCGACATCACACAACAGAAATGGAATCCAATAGAATCTGACTAAACAGCTTGATGATCTGAATTTTGCAGAAGACTTAGCTCTTCTGTCCCATAACCATAATCAGATGCAAGAGAAAATGAAAATTCTCGGTGAGAGGTCACAACAAGTGGGCCTGAAAATACACAGGGAAAAGACAAAGATTATGAGAATAAATGCAAGAAATAATAACAAGGTTGAAGTTTAAGAAACACCACTAAACGATGTAAAATCTTACGCATATCTTGGAAGTAATATAGACAAAGTAGGTGATATCAAAATAAGAATACAGAAAGCAAGAGGAGCTTTCATTGCATTGGGAAACATATGGAGAACAAGAGAAATCAAGTCCAACACGAAAATAAGAATCTTCAACTCAAATGTCAAGGTCAGTCCTATTGTATGGCTCTGTGACATGGAAAAGAGCAGCTATGCTTTGGACCCCTGAAGGAAAACGAAAGAGAGGCCGACCAAAAACAACCTGGCGGAGGACTGTGGAGGCTGAGATGCAACAAATGAACCAGAGTTGGTGCACTGTACGAAGGATGGCCACCGACCGAGCAAAGTGGAATCAATTTGTTGTTGCCCTACAAAAACGCCACTAGGCGTGATGGCCACTGACTGCTTTGACGGTCGGCTTCTAAGGATCAAAGAAGAAGAGACATGGAGAACAACAAAAATAACAACCAAAAAGCTACAGATTTTTATAAACGGATGCTTGCGTAGAATAGAAGGACTGAAATGGTATGACAAAGTCACAAATGTGGAATTGATGACAAGAACCAGACAAGTGCCAGTGGAACAAGAGTTGAGAAGAAGACGCTAGCGATGGATAGGACACACATTGAGGGAACCTGTCTATAGCATTACAAGGCAGTTCTTGTTCTGGAATCCACAGGGAAAGAGTGGCAGAGGTAGACTAAAAACACATGGAGAAGAGAACTGGAAACAGAGGTGAAAATGATGAGGAAAACAAGGAAAGAAGTTGAGCGGATGGCACGGGACAGGAAGACTTGGCTTGTGTTTGTTAAAGGCCTATGCTCCTTGGGGAGCTAAAGGGTATTGATTGATTGTGGCAACACTGGTAGTTAGTGCTGATGAAACATTTTGCTGTGCACATTGACGACTGCATAATAGGGAGGGATAAGATGGAGTACTATTAAGAGTGGTAGAACAGCTAAGTGCTCAATACTTTAAAATGTGCATTAAGTTGATAATCTTTTAAATTTTTTGACACTGGGCATAGAAAAAAAAAGAAAATTTAAAACAGAAAAAATAACAAATATTGTACCTGAAACAAATTGTTATTTCAAATGCAATTGTTCATAATAACTTTATACAAATTACAATTTATTGAAATCTTCTATTCAGTCTGATATTTTGTTCATAAGCTAATTCTTTCCCTTGGAAAGCAAACACGCAACGTCCACTAACTAGTCATTGATAACGGGGAGATAATTATTTAAAATATTTATGTCGTCCGGGACAAGTGTCAATTGTTTCTTCCCTCGCTCCAGTGTTTCTATAAGCGTTATGTGGTTAAGTATCTTTTTACTTTATTTCCGATGGCCCGTCCAATCTGACTAGATGTGTGATCTTTCGCTTATAATGGGCATATTTTTTCGCATTGCTATTACGTTTTGACCGCTAGACTGTTACTCGTACCCTCAGTCGATTTTGTTTATTTTTTTTAAATTATTTGTTAGCATTGTTGTAAGCCCTGAAAAGGGCGAATCGCGCAAAGGACCGTGAGCTGGTTGCCTATAGTCGTCACGTCGTGCGATCATTCTAGCATAACTGCGTATTAAATGTGTGTATTTATTTATTTTTGCAAGTGTGTTACTTTTATTTCTAAAGCTATTATTACTGATTCGACGGCAGCTCTGAAAAGGACATGTCCTTAAAAGGTCAACTATAGCACGTTTCACTAGCTTTGCCCAACTTCAAAATGCTATATCTCAGCGAATATATAACGCATATAAGTGAAATTTTGTGTGTGAATTTGAAATGGTATAGACCCTATGAATTAAATTTTTCATTAAAATGCAGCCATTGGTTTCAATTTTCGTTTCTTTGCGATATAATATCAAAAGTCTACTTGCCAACACACATCACACACACACATTTTGAAATGTCTACAGTAAATTATACGACATCATTTGCACATTTATCAAACAATTGGCAAAATTTTAGCGTGAAATTGCGTGAAATCGCACTTCTTGAACACAAAACAGTTTATATCCGGTGTTACTCACACATTGTCAATCAGTGGCGTGTCTACAAAAAGTATTGTGTGGTTAAGTAGGAAAATGAGTCTGCGAGTAAATTTTATGACATTACAGCTAATCACAAATAGGATTTTTAAGTATTTCTACAATAAAGCTACTCGTGGAAAACTATATCATTCTATTTCAAACCCACAAAAGAGGACTATTCATGCCTTGGGGATAATCAAACGATCATTGCACCGCTGGATAGCGACATCTGAAATTTCTAATTCCAGTGTTTTACACACGAAAATTAGGCCAAGAGTGGTGGATAATTTTGACTGAGAATTGATCCGCAGAGAAATTTGCAATATGTTTCACAATAATGAGGCAGTGACTTTAAGGAAATTGAAAATTTGTTTAAGAAAGAATAATGACATTGATATTTCCAAATCTACGCTATGGAGGACTATTAGGAGTTTGGGATTCACTTTTAGAAAATATGTTGGTGGTAGAAACCTTATTTGTGAGAAGCCTCATATAGTTGCAATGAGAAGCAAATATTTACGCGAGGTCAGAGAAATGAGAAGAGATTGTTATGATTTTGTGTATTTAGATGAAACTTGGATCAATGCGCACCACAGTAATGAACGAGAATGGCAATCATTTGATGGGACAACTAAGAGACTAGTACCAAGCAGCAAAGGACAGCGCCTAATAATTGCACATCCAGGAAGCAACCATCATGGGCTTCTAAATAATACTGAACTCATATTTGTTTAAAAATCCACAGATAATAGGGATTATCATACAGAGATGAATGGCAAGATATTTCACGATTGTATTGTGAATCATGTACTTCCTTCCTTGGATAGACCGTTGTGTTTGATAATAGACAATGCTTCATATCACAACGTTGTGGCACCAGAAGATAAAGTTCCTAATTCATCAAGTACTAAAGATGTAATAAAGATTTGGCTGACCATAAACAACATTCCATTCAACGAAATGTCCCTGAAGTCTGAATTACTTGGAATTGTAAAAAAGACACAGCATACAAAGATATTTCACACAGACAAGGCAATCCATGAACATATTCACAGATGTTTAAGATTGCCTCCTTACCATTCTCACTTAAATCCAATAGAATTAGTATGGGCTAAAATTAAGGAACAGGTAGCAACAGAAAATAGAACGTTCAAATTAAAAGATGTTGAAATACTTATAAAAGCCGCCATCTCCAATATAGCCAGGGATTATTGGATGTGAGAACCATGTGTTACAAGAGGAAGAGGAATATTGGAAGAATGATGGTTTGTCCTTCATTCAGCCGAGATTGATTATCAATTTCTCAGAGACATCTGATTATGATTCGGATGAAGTTTAATTTCTTTAAAGATGACCTTACCGTTATTAACAAGCACATTAGAGGAGCAACGTTCCATTATGATATTTATGAACCGCAAAGAGGTGATACCTATTGAAATAATTAGATCAAGGAAGGTCCAGTTTGGTAGCGCATTAAATGTCAATGACAAACAATGTCACGAGTATCTCGCATGCAGATCATTTAAGAAATCATCTTCAACAGGTATTAATATGCAAACGTGATGGCCACATTATCGTAATAGTAGACACGCCTATGCCTAATCAATTCACAGAATCTGTGTATGAAGTGGTAAAATTTCTTTTCTCGATACACAATAATTAGTATGCCGACAAAGATCAAAGGATTTCATCCGTTTATGGGAACTGGACAAGATGCACAGATATAAAGTATATATTTGTTGGGTCTAACCCAATATAACATCGTATGCAAAAAATGGCATTAATACGTTCGACGGTTAATCAGATAATTACATTTGTTTGAGGGCAAAGCTAGTGAAACGTGCTATAGCAGAAATTTAGATGCATATGTGTTTTTGGTTGGTTCAGTTTGTGTGTTTACCGCTTGTGTCCGCCGATAGTGTCATCTTTTTTAGCTATAGCTGATTTATGACTGTGTTGATGATGATTGGTCGTAGGACCTCTAAAACTGTAATGAGTTATTCGTTCATTACATTCTTCCATTGTCCTGTTTTATTTGATGTGTCCCTGATGATCTGTCTCTCTTGCTTTACGCTTTTATTTCGTTGATGGAGGACTGAGTGCTTTCTTTTCCTGTCTATATTTTTATATAACTGTCAGTTGTGTAGTCAGTTGTCGGAGTTGAGTTTTGATGTGTAGTTCCTGTTTACTTGACTGTGTCTTTGCCGTCAATCTATTTCTTGCCTTAATTTTACGAATCTTTTGGCCGAATACCATCACCAACCAAGAACTGCTTTCTCGGAGCAACCAAGAGGACATGCACATCATTATAACTGCTAGACGGTGGAGTTCAATAGGCCACGTCCTCAGAAGAGACCCTGATGTCATCACAAGAACAGCTATGCTATGGACCCCTGAAGGAAAGCAAACGAGAGGCCAACCAAAACGAACTTGGCGAAGAATTATGGGGCCACGATGCAACGAATAAACCAGAGCTGGATCACTGCACGAATGATGGCCACTGACAGAGCAAAGTAGAAGCAGTTTGTTGCTGCCCTACAAGTCCCCATATTTCTAGGTGGCCACAGCGACTATGGGTAGGGAGCACAGAGGCAAAAGAGGGTCAGAAGTGGGCCATGAGGAAAAACAAAAGTTGAGAACGCCCTGCGTACACAAATACGTTATCCCTTCTGCTAGCTCACATATGTCATAAACTACAACAACACAACAACACAAATACATTATCTCTTCTGCTAGCTCACATATGTCATAAACTACAACAACACAACAACACAAATACATTATCCCTTCTGCTAGCTCACATATGTTATAAACTGCAACAACACAACAGGTAGTAACACAAATAATAATTCAACTTAATCTAAACCATGGGGGGCCATCTAGGCAATCTTTAGGACCGTCATACTGGAGGACATCTCGACAACAGATATACATTTTTACAACAACAAAAACATGGTTATATATGATTATATGTCAAAGAAAACAGATTTATTATAACAAAATTAATGCCACTGGTATCTCACCTTCCTAGTAATGTTTTTGTAGCATCTCTATGGTAAACATATTTTTTAAGTATCTTTTCCCACCATTGTTCAGTTATTCAGCAAAATGCGTATACAATTTCAGGTACGTAATTGCAGCCTTATAAAAAAGTATATTGAATAACTGAAACAATCAACGAAAAACGGGGTGCAAACAATATTACGTTAGTAATAAATAAGCAAAAAAATGTCATCACTACAGCAAGGGAAAGGAAACAAGATGGGCAGAGCACTTCAGAGAAACACTGAATAAGGAACCACCACAGATGCAGCTGAATGTTCCTGAGGCTGAAAATGATCTAGACGTAAATACAAACAGTCCACGTAGGGAAGAAATAATCACAGCTATCAAAGCGTTAAAGAATGGAAAAGCTACTAGTCACGACATTTAAACGCTGAGTTATTTAAGAAATACCATGAACTAGCAGCAGAACTATTAGAACCACCATTTGCACAAGTATGGAAAACAGTGACCACAACAACGGAGTGGAATAAAGGAATAATTGTCAGTTTGCCAAAGAATGGCGTCTTTACAGACTACAACCACTGGAGAGGAATTACTCTCCTCTTAGTTCCCAGTAAAACACTAGACAGGGTAATTCTCCAGCCAATTTCAAAAGCAGTAGACCATAAACTGAAGAAAGAATAAGCATGGCTCGAAAAGAAAATAGCATATTTCATATATTCACCCACATGAACATTATTCAGCAGTGCTCAGAATGGTAGATACAGCTGTACATTAACTTTGTGATTTTGAAAAGGCTTTTGGCAGCATACTCAGGGACAGCCTATGGAAAATACTGGTGGTTTATGGATGTCGTACATTTAGATAGGTATTAGAGATATATTTGGTCCCGTATGAATAGAACAGAAAGTGGGGTTATCTGAGAAAGAAAGTGTTGAATAGATTCCACGAGTGAATAGATTAAAGTGAAGATCTGTCTCTGGAATGAGTGAATTCTCTAGTCCAGCCTATCTATACGTCTATCTTTTGTTAATAGACAATCTATCAAACCGCCCCATAAATACAATTATACGTTAACTACTCACACACACACACAGTTATGTGACAACAGGACACACACACGTGAAAAGTCTAAAATTTAAAAAAAAAGAATACTTTAAAACACATCGCAAAAATGACTGATTATTGTACATGACAGCCACTAACAGAATAACAGGAAATAGATAGTTGATGTAAACGAGATCAAAACAATGTCATTGATGCGGTTAGAAACAAAAATTAAAAAAAAAAATACATAGCTAATTTCCAAATGTTAGATAATCTATTGAAGGCGCTAGCTGCCAAAGCAATTCTAGTATGGATTTCTCTTGTTGTGTCACCATCCTGAGTCGAAACCCTCGAATCGGTCGGTTGGATCGGAGGGTTGATCAGTGAGTTAACAATTCACTATCGTAAAACAAGCTATTGTTACCGAAACAGAACCAGGCTCGACAGCTCTGTATACCTTCAGCTTTGTCTGTAGACTAATGCCACTTCGATGCCAAACGTTGGTGTATAGTCTGCCAAATGTGCTGCTAGCTTTGGAGATCCTGGTGTTCACCTCATCATCAATGACGATGTTCTGGGATAGTGTACTACCAAGGTATGTGAACCTGTTCACAACATTCAGTTTCTCACCATTTACCTTGATGACTGGCTCAGTATAAATTGTGCCAGGAGCTGGTTGGTACATGATTTCTGTTTTCCCCGTGTTGATGGTAAGCCCAAAGTTGGAGCAGGCTTCGGAGAATCTATCAACGCTACGCTGCAGATCAGCCTCTGAGCCAGCACTGAGGGCACAATCGTCAGCAAACAGAAGATCCCTGATGGTGTGTGATTTGACCTTAACTCCTCAAAACCATAACTATGGCAACAACAGAGGCAGACACAATTTTAACAAAACATTTCAACAGCCTCAGAAAAATTATAACTCTTATGATGATGGATATTATGGTCAACAGTCATCATTCAGATCTAATGATTATCAAAATAGAGGACAAAGGTCATTTTATAGAAATAATGACAATTCTTTTAATAATAGAGGTTCTCAACAGAACAATACCTTCAGAAGTCAAGGAACCCTGAACGTTCAAATGCTGTTGTACATGTTGGTGACAATAATCCAGTTCAGAATAATAGTGGTTTAGCTCATACAAATGCATGTAGTGTTGATTTATCCAACAGTGCTAATTGTTCTGAATGTAACTCTTCGTTTCAGCTACAGGGAATCCCAAGGCTTCAATGTGGACATCCATTACCAGTCATGTCCTCATATGGTGGAACAGTTTCACTAGTTCTTAATAAAGGCTTTGTAAACAACAAACTGGTGTCACTTTTGAGGGACACTGGATGTACTAAGATTGGAGTGCGCAGGTCGTTGATAAATCAGTCAGATTATACAGGAAGGGAGGTGAAATGCGTTACATTTGGAGGCACAGTGGAATATTATCCAACTGCGGAAGGTGGCCTTTAATGTCTTTACATACTTTACAGGGAGAACTCTCGTGTGCCTGTTGAATCGTCCCATCGCAGGATTATCTTAGGAAATATTCCTGGCATTCGTGAATGTACAAGGGATGATATTGAAAAATGAAAACAACGGCATCTAATATGTGCAAATGCTGTTACAACCAGAGCTCAAGCTCGTGCTGAATTGGATAGTCACATCCAAAGTGATAATGTGGTAGATGAGGTGATGAATGATGAGAATGAGACTGAAGAAGAGGTGGACAATGAAGAGCATAATAATGATAATGAGAATAATGATGATGAGGTACATAATGATGAGGAAGAGGAAAGTGATGATAATTTCCAGGTGGAACTCATTGATAAGGAGTCTTTCATTCTGAGACAAAATGATGATGATTCCTTGAGGAAATTTTTTCACGTTGCAAAATCAAAGGTTGTGATGTTTGATGATAATGTTAAACACTGGTACACTTTAAGGAATGGTATTTTGATTAGAAATTTTCAGGATTCTACATCTGTAAAAAAACAGATTATGGTACCAGCTTGTTTTCGACCAAATTGTTTTTACGACATGCCCACGACATTAAAAGCGCGGGTCATTGAGGTATTGCAAGAACAAAGCAAAGGGTTTTGTTGCATTTCTTTTGGCCTGGAGTGACAAAAGATGTTAAAGCTTTTTGTCGCACATGCACAGTGTGCCAAGGTGTGGCAACAAAGAGGCCAAAGCAATATGCGCCTATCCAGGCATCTGATATTTCCTTGCGGCCCTTTGCAAAGATGGTTATTGACCTTATAGGTTCATTAAAGATCACGTCAGCTAGAGGGCATAAATATGTGCTGACATGCATTGACATGTGCACCCGCTGGCCAGAAGCGATACCTCTTAAGTCCATATCAACTGTTGACGTTGCAGATGCGCTATTTTTAATTAATTAGCAGATTAGGTTTTCCCGAAAACATTCTGTCCGACAAGGGGACGCAATTCGTCTCAGACGTAATGAAAGAAGTTATGAAAATGTTTGATATTGATCGTTCTCTTAGTTCAATATATCACGCCGCATCAAATGGAAAAATTGAGAAGCTCAATAGGAGTTTGAAACAAATGTTAGGCAAAGTTACGACTAAGTATCCGCAAGATTGAGATCGAGTTTTGTCTGCAGTTCTCTTTGCTTATAGAGAAATTCCAAACGAAAATACCGGGTTTGCGCCATTTGAGTTGGTCTTTGGTTCTAAACCTAGAGGATCTATGTCCATCTTAAAACAATTGTTAGTTGGAGCTAACATGGATGAGGATGTTCAAACCTCTTACCAATATGTTGTCAATTTAAGACAAAAGATTATTGATGCATGCCAAATAGCAGTGGAGGTGTCAGAAAAAGCGAAATTAAAGACTCGATTGTTTATCAATCAAAACATAAAACTGCGCCAGTTATGGCCAGTTGATGAGGCCTATGTATTACTGCCAAACAAAGACAATAAATTACTTGTGTCATGGAGGGGACCTTACACAGTTATGGATAAATGGTGATTTGGTACTAAACAGATTCATTTGTTTTGACTATGTCAATTGAAAACCTTTATTTATACCTAGTCCATTTTACATTCACAGGTACAGGGGAAGAAATATAAAGAATTGATCATATTACAAGGATCATTACCGCCCATCCACATTCACCTTACAGTTTTCCTGTGGTCCTCGATTTGGAAAAAATGTAATTCTATTTTTTCGGGGTATTTGCATTATCTTTTCAGGCGTTTTTACTCCTAAATGCCTTGACTAGTTAACAGGAGCAGAAACCATCTACCCTTTGTTAGGTTCTCCTAATGAACAATTTCCTAGCGGGGACTGCTCTGATTGAAAGGTGGAAAGACTTTGGTAAATTTAACTTGTCCGAACAGGGTATATTGGCATAGTGGCCATTTATACAGACTATAGCTAATGCCTTATACAGCTTTCGCTACACCTTAGGATGGTTGTCAATTCAATTTTACGTCTTTCGGTCGTGTACTAAACGCTCTCTGCTACCTTTTGTTCGCATGATGCGAAAACTTTTTTCTGACCGTGATAAGATTTTTAATTTCATTATATTGGTCATATTTGTTTATTTCATTCTTAACCTTGGGATGAACAATGCTGTTAGGAATTTCAGTCTTTTGTTGTTACATTGCGTTTGCATAATCTTACTGCTAGACCTTTAAGGCGGAGATATCGGATTCACTGAAATTTCTTTTTCTTGGTTCGCATAAAGTAGGGAGGTGGGTAGTTTCTGTCTAAACCCTGAGGATTTCTATTATCTCACGAAAATGTTAAATATCTGCTGAAATTCCTCGAACTAAGAAAAACAAGCTCGCAGTCTGTTAGGCTATGGTGAAGCTTGTCTATAGGAAATATTCTTACCCTAATTTTTCAGATAAGATATACCTCCGTTCTGTACTCGTTGGTAAAGAAAACTCGCCAAACAGATCATTTGGACACATGCAATGTGTAAATTTATCCTTAAATATTCTCTTAAAAGGTGTTCGTTCTGTAACTATTACCAATTTTGAGATTACCTGACGCTCCGTTTTCCATTTACCCCCAGAGTGGGATTTCGGGTCTAATACATTGAATCGGGGAGCAATAGTTATTGCAAGAATTTGACAGGCTACATGGGGCCCAACTATTTATGTAACGCCGAAACTTTCGCCCTAAGAATAACAGCGGATTTCCAACTGTGGAACGGGAATGCTAGCAATTAGTCTCTTTGTTATTCACCAAGCTGCAAACGGTATCTGATGGGAGCCCGATTTTACCTGGAAGAGCGGACTAAAAATGCACTTTCATATAACTCAAGACAGCAGAGATTCAGAATCGAAAGAGGCCGTTCTACCGTAGCTCTGCTGCTCTCTTTTAAAACCCTTCGGGACTACGAGGCTAAAGGCAATTAAAGGAAGGTAGCTAAAATGTCTTTGGCCGATGTTCTTTTAAGTTGCATAAAAGGACACCTATTTTCACCTATCAACTCTACATAAATTACAGATGAATCACAGAATTCAATCTAACGCATGTAACATACATGATGATGTCCGCGATTCAGGGCCCCCCACAACTATTGCGTTGCTTGATTACGTGGTTCGCATGACACTTACTAAAAGTTTTGCAGTGATTTAGTGATCACATTGCAGATATACGAGAAAGCAGGTTACACACAGCAACAACAGGATGATGATTGAATTCTATATATACTCAAAATCGTGTTGGAACTCAGCGCATTACGTTACGGATATTGTTCCGATGAATGACAGTTTGCTTACATTATGCCAATTTTTTCATGTTCTTATGATGCAGTAACCTATGATGATCGTACAGATGTTGGAGTAGAACTCGGTAACCGATCGACTTCTACGCCTTACTTAACAAATGTTGACGGAATTATTGCTGTTAGTTGCTTAATCAGCCACTTAGCCGCACGGCTACCAAATCAACTTTCAACACACCCACTAACCTGACAATTGACATAATCCGAGTAATACGCCACTAAGGAACTAGTCGAACCAATCAACTATTTTGATTTTTTTGTCAAGGCGCATTACCGGTATAGTGTCATTTGAATCTTTGGACATTCAATAGGCTTAAGATTTCAACTCATTGACATAATCAAATAAATGTAATTTACATTCGTCAACATTTATTTATTATGAAAGGACTTTGCACTAATGAATTGAACTTTTATAGTAATTGTAAAGTTCTTGTTCTTTCCACTCTGTAAATTGGCTTTCACTTCACACACTGTTTAAAGTATTCTAGTCTGTTCCAGGCATGCTCCAGTCTACCCAGCTGTAAATGGGTAACTCACCCTAGTCCTGAGTTAGGGAAGGCAAAGGCTCCAGGGGAAGCAGGCCCTAAACTTGGTCACTCCAACCGACGCAGGTTGGTGTATGTATGAAGTAGAAGTGTAGAGTGTGATTACCGCGAATGGTGTACTGTTCGTGTGCTGACCAATATAAACACCACTCATACTCACTTGTGTCTAACAGGCACACCAATGCACAGACTGCTGGAATCTTTGTTTACTCAATTTATTCAGACGTACACACTGGGACATACGAGTACATCATGGTTCGTTTGACATATCAATTTGTAGGTATTACATAGCAGATCTGAAGTCATGACACATTCAGAAAATAATGGCAGCAGTACATATCAAAAGTTTCAATGTCACATGATACATTATGGCCGCATCCCCCTATCTGACTAAACGCGTCAGTGAAGGCAGATCGGTAAATAACTAAAGTTACTTGACGTCCATAGTTTGTAGTAGATATTATGAAACCACGAAAGGGGGTTTCTAGCAAGATTGAGATCTCCCTGTCACTGTCCGATAATAGGATAAATAATCTGTTCTCTTGGCAGTGATCAAAACATATGATGACCGAAATCCAACATGGAGCTGCCTTAGCCCTGATAGTTGTCGTTCCACTCATTCATAGGAAGGAGAATATAAGCCAGAGTTAATTTATAATGGGGTATAAGTATAAAGATTGATTTCAATAAATGACTTTCCACTTACAGCTCTGATGCGTCGTGATCCTAGGTATAATTTCCTACGTAGCGACATCAACCAGCTGCCCAGGAAACATCTGTCTCATCCTTCGCGTCGATACAAAACCCAAACGACACTAGCATATAACGAAGCACCAAAATCAGTCAAGCTAGGCCTAACCGACGAGAGATACATCAAAAAATAGGAGCCTGGGTTTACCTTAGGACTTAGTCCGAAGTCGCATCTATATTACTGACAATAAGGAGAGTCCCATAAACACAAACTATTCGTTTGAGACTAACCTGATCTCCCTTCAGTAAGTAAAACAACCAAACTTCGTTAAGGACATTACTTCTTGAGCTCCACCTAAGGAACAGCACAACTTCTTGAAAAACGTACTCCCGACCCATTTGTCTACAGACGGTAGCTCGAAATCGGAACTCATCACACGCACTTGTCAAGACCACTCATACTTCCGCTAGATCACAGAATCTAGTCCCTCCTACCTATCCAAAAACAATATTACAACAAATTAAAAACGGACTCTGACTTTCATACATTGTACTAAATATTAAATATATGTAATACCATCATGAATTCAGGCCATAAACGACAATACTAGCAAATGTAATTATATTTATTCTGGCGCGCTAAAAACATTATAAGTTAACTGATACCTGCAGCGCGCATATCTATCCTGTCTCACTGGATCAATATCCCAGAACGATTACTCCTATAATCAAAAGTGTGAATCAAACATGGATTTATCCTCGCTTTTACCATAAACGCATTTTTATACACAATTAAATGAATGTCTATATTTTTCCCATTTAAAATTGCATATCGATTTTTGTAAAAATGTGTGTGCGTCAAAATATGACGCACAGTAATATTAAAGTAGTGGATTAATGTGGAATTCCATCTATAGAAATTGTTGAGTTTTGGACACAAATATATGTCAGCACTCATACTGAACTTTTATATCATTAATTGGCTAATTACCGCGTACTTGTATCTGTTGATACAAACACATAAGCATAGTTCTTGTTCTATTACTCACACAAGTGTTCATATACTAGATTAAACTTGCTTTTCGTACCATTTGTCGGCGATTTTCGATTTCGGATAGGGAATTAAGACATAGTTTGGTCTCCTTCGAATTAGATTTAGAAACAGGTGGTGAATATCAGTGTGTGTTAAGTAAGTTAACCAGATTTTCACGTGTTGTGAGATGGTGGTAAAAAATTAGGTTAGAATCTGTCCCTGATCGAGAAGATTTCTAGTTCAGCCTATCTCTACAAAACAGAAACTTTGTTTGTCTGACAGATTACCAATAATAATATATATTAAATATATATAAATTCAATCAAGCCACATTCACACAAACTCATATTGAGGACGACAGTAAGGACGCACAACGTGAAAGAACTATATCAATGGAATAGGGATATTTTTGGGACGAGCTGACCAAACATGTAAATAAAGTTTATGTAAAATTTTATTTACCATAAAAGAGAAACTTCACAACAGGAAACCAATTTTGAATTTCAGTCAATACAAATAAACATAAGTTAATGTATTAATCAAGAAAAAGACCCATAGTAGTAATCTGTAAATGTTATGATGTATGTATATAAGCATTACCTCGTCATCTACACAAGCACACACATGTTTCAGAAGGCACTCAGTAAAAGCATGTTCAGTTTGTAGCCATGTTTATTTACAGAATATCGTTCATGTCAAGATTCGCATTATATTAACAATGTGTGGTCCGTATTTTAATGTATTAATATAAAATCCCCCCTTTTTCGAAAAAAAAAAATGTGTGCAAAAATCTATTTCAACGATATAATGGTTTCATGTGAGAAAGGATTAAGTATGTGTAATGCTAGTGTGAGTAATATGTCACTGTCTGTATCGGCTGGAGGTGTCACTGTACGGCCAGATCGAGTGGTGTTAAAAGTGCTGGTGGTTCTGCGGAAGTCCCTGGTTTAGCTTGAGTTGGTTGTGATTTCGGCCTTGGCGCTTGTTGGTTTTGTGGGGCACCAAGGTCTGGAGTTACTGCATTGTCTGTTGAAAGCATGGGAATTCTTTGTTCTGTTGTATTCTGTGGGATTTCTCTTATGTCCACTCTGTTTCGCCTCAAGGAGGGTTGTGCTGCTGTCTGTTCTGGTCGTAATAGGTAAAGCTCGCATGTGGAAAACAGGTGTTTTTTCTTGGAAATGATGTGTGTTTGCTTATATGACCTTCGCGAATGGTCAGTGTTGTGGTTTATGTAGTGTAGTCTACATGCTGTGACCAGGGATATAATGAGAGGATGGTAGGTCGTTTAGTCCCATTTATTTTGTCCGATATTTTTAGGAATTTCTGTAACTTGCTTGTGACTGAAAGCTGAGAAGTTGAATCAAATGATGCTGTACCTCTATGTTAGTGTGTATTGAAGAGTGGAACCTTAGATGGTATGAGTTCTATAATCTCTACTATCAAAAAAAAAAAAAAAAATATAAAAAAAACATACGTTACTGCTGAGGACTTGTTCGATCATTTACAGTTTTTCTAACGCGGTGTTGTTTTCCCATCTCAAGAGTGGCAAGGTGTGAACCATCCGCTGTTTCTTGATTTTCTTCATGGAGTTGACTTGATAGTGTATTGTTTGTTATCATGTCTCACAATTGAAACCATTAGATTTAGGGGTATCAAGGTGATGAAATAGTTGAGTTGTGTTTGAATCTATCCAGTCCTTAGTGTGAATTTCTTTTATGCTAGCTGACCTGATTGAACATGTGGACCTGTTGTACCTGATCGTAATTTCGAACTGGGATGCCAAAACATTGCTGCAATGATACTTTCTAAGTAAAGTTCTGCAATAACGAGCTCAGATGTGTGAGGGTAGTAGGAAGTTTCGGTCACTGAAGTTAAATATTAGCAGTAGTAATCAGCTAATAATAATGATAGTCCCTTTATATGTCGACTGATGAAAATATCAGTTCCAGATCCTATAATGCTCCAAGGTCTCAATGGGTATGTCTGAAGTGTAAAGATAGTGTGTCTCTGCACTGCCAAATTGTCATGATCCTTAGGCATAATTGTAGTACAGTTTTTACATAGTTGTTGTTCTATGTCCTTTTTTAATCTGTGGGGCCTTGTGAGTAAACATGCTATTCGTTTGCATCTCAGATGTGTACTTCATCAATACCAAGGTTGACTATTTATGGTGGAGCTTGTTTTATTTTAAAGGATGATATACGCACGTTTGTTTCTGGGGCTTTCAAAACTTTTAATGCCGATCTCCTTTTTTAGGGCTTCATTACCATCTTCTCGATGCTTAACTCCGACCCTCATCGAGTGAGGGTATGGGAACGGTGTGTGTGGCGTTGGAAGACTTCCCTGAATAGTGCTTGGCCATCCATGGTATCTCAGGTCTTTGAGAGAGTTAAGCGGAGGATAGGATCTCTCATTGTGTCTTCTTTCTGATTGTTTCAAGAGCCGATTATCGCTAACACTCTTTGAGCTGGGTATGGCGCCGGGGGACAAAATCAACTTGATGTAAGTGGGGAAGAGATCTGCTGTTCTTGTTGGGGGTTTGGGTAGTCTTCTGAGAGCAATTGCTGCAAGGACCGATATGCGATCCTCTCCTGGGATAGTAACTGGTTGAATATTTAAAATCATAACCTATGTGTTTTTCCATGTAACATGAGCTTGTAGTCGTGGTGTTGTGCTGAAGCCTACTCAGCTGGTCTTCAATGGGGTGCATCTCATCGGCTAGTGATCTTGATGAGTAGTGTAAATTGGGCGTTGGGCCAAAGCGGTGTGTAGTTGGTTGGGTTTGGATTCAAAACGTTATCAGCTAGCATTTATCTTCAGGATGCTTGGCCACAGTTCCTTTTCATCAGAACATTCATCCACGATTGTGGCCATGCGTTGTGCTTACAGGAGCGAAAGTTCTTTGGCACATCTGTCCATGGGGGTTATCTTGTCTGGTTGCCAAAAGTGCTGACCTCCTAGTCCTTCTCTGATTGGAGTCACCATGCAGAAAAAAGTGGAGGTGCGTGTGCAATGAGATGGGGATTCCATTTCGTGCGCTGTCAGATGTTATGAGGGTCTTTCAGGTGGGGTCTTCTAAATATGAGATTTGAACTCCTGGTTGTGTTCAGACTCCAGCCCAGAAGCCGGACTTTACTATCGCTAGTAGACCTCGCAACTTGGACCCAGCAGCTTAATCTGACAAATTTAGAAATAAAGGGTAAGACTTGGAAACATAAAATAGCAACTCTAAGTCTTTGATTCGCAGTTTGGTTAGGTTGGGTTAAGATCTGCGTGATGCTTAGTCATGAGATCGTGTCGACCTATTTAGGGCTCTGGTTGTACTCCAGTTGACGCCGGGGGACATGCAATCTCAAAATCGTGGTGCTCGTATCTTCCTCCTGCGATCTTAATTGTATCCCTCTCTGTGAAGTTTGAATAGTCTTGCTAATAGAACTGAGAATCTACTTTGCATCAAGCCTTATATCCTGGAAGAGTTTGCCTAACCAGAGGTTCTTGAGATAGAACCTGTTTGGAAGGACTATACAAATGGATACCATCCGAAAAATCCTACTGTACCAGTGTTTTTTTTTGAACATGGGGTGTGGGTTCCATGCTCGCCAGGTTGGAAAAGATGTCTTAGCTGATTGTATTTGTAACCAAATGTGTGTTGGTTTCTTGATTTTTTATGTCATGCCTGGTTAATGGTGTTCGAAAAAGTTGTTTAGGTGTTGAGTTGGGGTATAGTGCTACCTAACAGCGGCTCAGGTTCCCTGTCCGCTTCTAGTTTAGCTCATTTATGCGCGTGGGCAATTGTGTATGTCTGTTGGGTTTTCTCTTGTCAGTGTATGCAGTTGTTTGTTTTAAACCCACGAAAATTGCAGGTGCACTGTCTGGGACTTGATTAGTTTAACGCCTGTTTGAAAAAGAGGAGCAAAAGGATCGCCGATAGGGGGGGGAACAAGTTCGATGACAATGAGAGGATCTAGTTCTGTACCAAGATAGTAAACGAGGTGAAAGAATGAGGTTTAAGGAAGGAGTATTAAAATAATGTGTGTATTGTAGCTCACGATGCTGGATGCTCCAGTTCAGAAGGCAAGTGCTCTGGTTTAACTCTATAAAAAAAAACATTCTAGAGATGTGTTAGCCATGCTGTCACGAAAAGAGCGTTGTCTCTTAATATAGAGACTGATTGATCCGGGATTAATGGGTAGGTTACTGAGCTCTTAGCTTTTGTCCGTGAACTGTCCTTGGAATCGTGTCTAAGTGTCTTTTTTACTCCAGTAACGAATTAGAGTAAGATGTACTCAATTCCTTGGAGGCAGTCAATCCTCTAGGTTGAATCTGGTTACCACAACTCAGCTTTTCGTAAAACTGGCTCATCTAAAGAAGTTGGATGTGGTGCAGTGATCTGGCCAAGGCAGAGAATGTTGACAATGATGCCATTCTTAAGAGGGGGGGAAAGACGGTTAATAGGAGAGCATTCAAGTGTGTACCTTGCTCGAGCACACTGTCTGTAATTTGCTACCATCGTGAAGCTATCTTAGCTTTGATCAAAAACCGATTCTCCTTCAGTATTAAATAAATAAAGTAAAAAAGGGAAATCCGTTTGCTTCATGTGGGTGGTTGCACTCAGGTGGCAGTTGTTGAGCCTTTTAAATTCAGGCATAAAGGTGTTGACGGGAATGTGGTGTGGCTAGTGCTTGTCTGAATTCGATTCTTGAAAGGATTGAAGAGTAACTCCTTTGCGCTCCAACATGCCAAGTAAAGTCTTGACGACCCGAATACAGTGCGTTCGGACGTCCGCCTCGGTGTAATTCCTTGAGTATTCGGAATTGTACACGTGGCAGACATGCCTGCAGTTCTCCTGTGGTTCTTTACTGCTGAACAGTTGGTAGTTACTCACAGTTAATTCAAATGTTGGGTATTAAGCCAGGTCACTTTGCCTTCACTGGACCGTGTCGAAGACGTCCTCAGTCATCATAAAAATGTTGTTGTGTTTGATGACTTTTGATTGACTTCTGCTAGGTTAGGTTGATGGTTGGAGCACTGTCTGGTTTCCCTCTTGAAACATAATTTTTCCAGTGGCCCCTCTTTCTGCGTGTAAATGACATGTTGAGTTCTTTAGCTGGCACAGTGGTTTTGTATGTGGTTTTGGCGCCACAACATTTACACATAGCACCTCTGCTCGTGTTGTGTTTTTCTTGTTGCTTCGAACCTGTTGCTTTGTTTGTTTGGGTTTATAGCTTTTTACTGCATCCCACCTGGCTGTTACTGTACCTGCTGAATTTGTTTATGTTTAGGCTTGTGCCTCGTGTTTCCTGCCTTTCATCCAGAAGTTGTTGTAATTTAGTGTAGATTCTTCTGGATCAGTTATCACAATTTCGGGAACTCTGGGCATTGGTGTGCTGAGAAGAGGATTTGTTCGATATATTCGCTCTTTTTCTTTTCTTTGTTAATTTAATTTACATACATACTTGTTTGGCTCCTTTGATTGCGAGTGATAGAAAATCTTCTAAAACTTTCATCCAGGTTTCTGTCGCAGGTGTGGAAGGTTCTATCTTGCGCTCTTAAAGTTCGTGGTGCTTTATTATTCTGCAGACGTTTTTCAAATTCGTCACAATATGGCTTACGGGGGTCGGTCGCTTGACTAAATAGACAGGCATGGCGGCGTTAGCAAAACTGTTGTAAAGTTTCAAATAAACTTCAATCGTGTCCAATGCTTCATCTAGGATTTATGGAGTGAGGGTTTGTCCTTCCAGACTCAGTGGTCATTGGAATTTAGATCTATGGTTGGGCGCCTTAACAGAAAGCTTCACTTCTTATCGTTTTGACGGCGAATCTCATTTGCGGTGCGTGTGCGTTATTGTTTCGTCCGCCATGGCTGGACTTCGATGACGATATTTTAGCCGAATACATGTACATCACGTGTTTTTCGTTGTAGCTGTTTTGCGTCTGTCGGTTTGAGACCGCTGCCACCAATGTATATGTTCTATGTATGTATGTAGATTAAAGCAGTTATACCTCGGTCTTCTAATACAAGCTCACACATGTTTAAGGGAGGAGAGCAATTCAGTAAAAGCAATGTTTCAGTTCGTAGCCTCATTGTTTATTTACATGAATTGTTTACATGTAAGATTCCCATTATATTACAATGGTGGTTCGTACTTTGATTGTATTAAATTACATATATCCTCCCTCCCTCTGTTGAGACAAGTATCCGTTAGAAGGAAAGTTATTAACCCCCAATAGTCGTCAAGATTTTTTACGCGCTATGGTCTAGGATTTCCCTCTTACAATAAGAGAAACAGAGTTTTATATGTTAATCTATTCTGAAAGGGGACAGTGTACAAAAAATTATCACATTTAAAAATAACAAAACGTGGATTCATGGATTCTACAAGAGATTTATATGTGGATCATTCATTCATCCTTCTCTCTTCTCAGACAACCGTAGCTCGTACATTCGTTGCTTACCTAATTACTTGAGTTGACCTTCTGGAAACAATCTTTACGACCACTCACACACTGGAAATCAGTGTTTATTTTTGCAAAGAAAACCCCTGCTCCTTCAGAGACTGATTTTAAATCCCACTTCTACGGGGAACGTTTCGTTGTTATTTTTTATTTAGGACTTATGTTTTTGTCACTAGTATTAGACCAGGTATAAAATTGTACAGTGACTCACAGTGTCAGTAATCTTGGGTTTTTCCCAAAAGTTACATAGGATTGTCAGGTTCGGTAAACCTCTCTCAGTATAATATCACTTGTTCACACACAAATGGTCACCGTCGGAAATTGTTAATGTTTGAGGATTTCTGCTACTACGGGCTGAGAAAATGCGTTTGGGAAAGAAATATAAAATTGTAATTACATAGGCCCAGTTTCTCAATATTTATTCTTACAGGTTCTTTGGGTTGGTTTCTTTCTCTTTCTGGGAGCAAACACAATACCATACTGGCTTTACCTTGAAGACCGCTCCAGGTATTAAGTACCAAAAAATGTCGTTCGTGGTTATTGGTTATTCTCCGATATATATGGAAAGGCCGCTGGTAGTAGTTTGGTTTGACCCAATACTGTGTTAAAGGTAGAAACAAATACAAATCTTTAACCATTAATATAGTATTCTCAATCTATATCCTTACCCGCGCGTAATAACATGTGTGTTGTATATCCTCTTTCGGTTATTTAACTAAAAAATTATTAAACTACATAGCTTAGGAGCTTGTCTTATCGTCGGCTCAAAACTTCCGTTGAAATAAATTCTATCTTTTTTAAAAAAATAAATCATCTGATTAGATTAAATATTATTTCGTCAATACTCATGATGAACAGTGGCATTTTACTAGTTGGTTTGATATATTCTCTGTCTGGTACTAGCAATTTAATTAATTGGAATAGTTTGTAGAAATATTATTTATCCGCTATAGCGCTAAGTGTAACACTGTAAATCCTAGAGAAATATAAATGACGGACCCTATATAGTAAATCACTCTGCACAAAAATCTTAGGAGAAATATAATACGGACTTAACTATTCAATCAATCAAAGACTACTAGTAAATGATTATTACCTCCACACAAAACTTCTTAGGACCTGATGTTCCAACGAAAAAACTATCGACAACTCACTAATTACAAGTGATCTAGAAATCGAAGCTAGATGTCTTTAAAATCTGAGGAAGTACTGAATAATGGATGTTAAAGAAAGCTGGAGAATATATATTAAATCTCCAGAAAATCGCTCCATAACTTGCTGATAGATTTGACAACTTCACTCAGATCTCGGGCGTTTTCCTCGTTCGATTCTGCGAATCTGAGGAAATGTTCATGCTTTGAGCTTGCTAGACTCTGCAAATCGGAGCGAAGCCCGTCCTTTGATGTGGCGATTCTCACCGTGTTCAATTACCTATCAAACGAACGGATTAGGGAAGGTTAATCGAACTTCTTCCCTTGGTTCCAAATTTATCTGCCTCCTTCTACTCAAATTTTTTTCCCCTTGATCATGCCTAACAAATAAATTCGTTACAACTATCATTAGCTTATATACCCTTGAGCCAAAAAATTACGACTCTGTGAATTAGTCGCCCCTTTTCTACGCGTTCACCGTCTCACTCTGTTTGATCTTTATTACGGACGATTTTCATTCGCTGGCGTTTAATTGCAAGTAACCGACTCAAACGTTAAGCTAAATAGGTCTGTTTGTATAAACGATTCCTAAGGAAATTTGGAACAAACAAAAAAAAAAAGGGCGTGGCTTATATTAGAAATAAGAGACAGATCTCCGAGTGTATGTGGGTTTTATGTTAACAAAGTGCGTAGGTGAAAAGAAAAATTAAAGATAATGAAATAGATATATGAAAAGTAATTACTCTTAATATGTCACATCGCATTAATACGTGTCTTGCTAACTTATTAATTTTGAAGCACACAATATTTTGATCATTCACAAAGAAACGTTGCATTCACTCAATTTTATTGTTGATGATGCTGCCTCATGTCTTCTATTGTTCTGAATTACATAATTTAATTAATTTGTAAATGCTTTGCATTTTTGAGGACTAATGCGACTAATGATACTGAAGTGACAGTTAGGTTGTTTTGGGATCCGAGTGTGCAGTCATGATAGTGCTAGGCGTGATTGATATATCATTTCATTTTTACATGTTAGCTGATTTTGCTATTGGTTACCCTCACATTGTTTGTCAAATGATTTGTTTTCCTTTGTTGGCGGATGGTGGTTAGTTAATTTGTAATACTAATTTCCCACACCTTGAGAGGTTTATTTGCCTAACTCTGGCGCACAAACCGTGGGTGCTATGTACTATTCATACTAATCAGTGGAAATTTGATGATACCATCTTTTCTCACCCCAGTGATGTTTTGGAACTCACACCATTGTAAATAATGAAAGAAACTTAGTGCCATTACTTTGACGAGTGCGGCGGGGGGGGGGAGTAAAATGTTATGATAGTAAAGATGATAACATGTTAATGTCGATATCAATACAGCAGTTCCGACATGTAAAGTTATTTTTTTACGACCGTTGGACCTGGTTACAGGAAGTAGACGTCATTACTTTGTTGGCCGAAGTGGCAGACGCCAGATTTTTGCCGTCTGCTGAGTTGAGCGTTCCTTTGATTATGGGATTCGCTGTGTGTCTTTTCAAGGTGTTGATTTAGACGTTTGTGTTCTCGGCTCCTGAGTGTTAGAATATTTCTTGATGTCATATTCCTATGTATTCCATCACTGATCATCATTCCACTCCGTGCAGTGATGCCAGTATTTTGATGTAAGAGGAATGAGAATTATGACCTGATGAAACCGTGAGTGAATTTATAATAAAATTGTATGGAAATGTCCTCGACCTTGGTCAGCGACACAAGGACTTACCGTGACGCTAGGCGATGTTAGTGATGCCCATATCCTAATGAGCATATCATCTCTGATTTATTTGGAGTACGAGAAGTATAATAAATGTGTAATTGTAATCGGTCCAAACTGGCCTTAGGAATATCATCATTTATGTTGAAGATTACGGTTTGGGCGGGGGACTGAAAAGGACAGACCCCTATCGGGCACTTGATGAAGCAGTGTCCGACTCAAGCTCTAATAAATTCAAATAATATATAATTATCATAATTTATATTCAAGTTACGCAGTCAAACAAGAAAATTTAACAAAAACCCCGACATATGACACAACCGATGTTCGGAGTAGGTAGAACAGTGTCGCGGGTCATGTCACAACTACCTCGACTCACGTATTCATGTATATATATAAATTATGTTTATACATATATGTGTGATCTTAACTAACACGAAGATTGTTCAATATCATAAAATTTACTTAATGAACTTAAAGTACCGTCTTGAGTAAGTAATGAAGTGGTCATGTCTAAATTAATTTAAAAACTATATTAAGATTTAAAAGAATTATATTATAGTTAGTGAGTGTATTATGAATTAAGTGATTGAGACATTCTAATTACAACGAAAATAAAAACAACAAGATGTTATGAGGGAACGGAAACCATGACGAGATAAAAAAAGAAAAAAACAAGTCAAAGTAAAGGGAAAAGAAAATTAAATGATAGCACTTAAGTTAACTGATTGTGTGTAGAATTAATTATATGGTGTAAGTAAGTTATTAAATTAATTAACTAAATTTAACTAAATAATTCAGTAACAATAAGATGTTATATGCCGAACAGACTTATTCAATTATAAAAGATTATTTATGTACAAATTCATATTAAATCTAAGAATTTTTTTTATTATTAACATTGTGTGAGTTTTTTTCTTTTTATTCATTCATTTTTTTTCATTCATCTATTTAATTTCATGTTCTTCTCTTTTTATTCTTCTCTTTTGTTTTATTGTCCATTAATCAAATGCTAACGTTAAAAATTTAATTGACATTGGATATGACGATCCATCCGTAGTCCTGATCCTTGTAAATTTACACAACGAAAATTGTTTAAGTGTGTTCTGATCCGGGAAGAATGTCGGGACTATCCGAATGTCTAATAGTTCATGTCATAAACCAAATTTTAGTTCACTTGGAACGGACACGTTAATTATTTGATTGTGTCAAATAGTTTTATTTGGAATGGACACTAAACCACAGTCCCAGCGTAGCCAAGAATAATGTCTCCTGTTTTCCAAATTTCACATTACGCATTGTCTATCATAATTAATTGAAAGTGAAAGTAAAATGCGGACGTTTTCATTCCCATTTTGAGAGAGTTAAACGATAAAGATTCTGTATCTGTTATTTTATGACAGGTACCGTCATATAATTCGTAGAGTTTTTAGGTCGACATCCAACGGGTTTTCTGGGGGAAAGGACAATCTGCAATGATAGTTCTCCGAGGCCGGAAATATATTACACGATGGTGAAGTCGGAAAGGCTTAGTGGTGGAGACTGGAGAATCTCGTTACAATTCTGGCTTTAGTGATTTCGCACGACGTAGCGAAGCGGGACAGCCAGTTGGTCCAGTTTTGTATCACGAAGGGTCGCACACCCAAGAGAAATTTCTCTATATACTTGAGTAATAGCCCACACGACCTGCTTGAACAACTCTTTATCCACTGTGGAGTAGGTTTGTTATCGGGTTTTTATTGTCTTCACAATTTCCTCGAGATTTTATAAACGTCGGATGGAGGATGTCATTGTGGTACTGGAGCAGACAAGCGCCGATAACCGTATACTTACTCGGCTCATCTGTACATATGACAAACTTTTTAGACAGCATCTGGGTAGTTTCAAAATAGGTGGATGCGAAAAAATATCCTAGAATTTTTTTGACACTTTGTCACAGTTATCCAGTCAATGGTGTGCCTTACCGGCCTGTTTCCTTCTTCAACAAAGATGACAAGACAGCCGTGATAGTTATGCAACAAGTTAGTGTCACAAATCTAATGTAATATGGGAGCCAAAACCTTAATAAAGCTTCACAACTGCTTCTTCGTTCTGAGGAACTGGACAAAGTTTTCTACAATTTTGGATACTGTACCTAAGGGACTGGTTTGGGATATATCCGCTCCTCAATAATAAGTCCCAAAAAAAAAACGTGAATTCGCTGAACAGCTATTTGGATTTTTGTAGGTTTAGCTGTGACGTTATTATTTCTTCAAAGTTTCACCAAAAAACATATTTAAGTCCTATAGAAAAGTCACCTGTTCCTTCCAAATTGGACGGAATGAAACAGAGCAAGATATGTGGTCGCAATGTATGTATATGAGGTCTGGTCTTCTATAGTGTGTGAATTTTGTTCGCATTAATGCGAGTGAAGGTGGCTTGGAGCTTTAACTAGAGGCCCAAATGGGCATAACATTCCATTGGTATAGTACCTTGAGCGGAGTAGGAATAAAGCTGTTGTGTGTAGTTTGTAAGTATTTAGCCCTTTCGAGTTTAGTGGTATCTGCCACAATATACATTTGAGTTAAGTCTATCTTCGTAAATATGTTTGCGTGGTGCTTAGACGTGGGAAGTAATTCAATCAATTCAGTGGAGTGTGGGTACACTGATCACCCCACAGTTTGCGTATTAATTTTTAAATGTTCCGATATAGTCGACGCACAAAACTAATGGTTGTGTTCCTTCTTTGCGGACAATAATAACTTAATGGAAGAAGAGAATGGAGAGTTTACTAGTATTCAATAATCCCAAAAGATAACAATTTTGCTCAAGATCCTTACGGAGTTTTAGTTAGAAAATGTAGTTTATTGAGAACAAGGAACTTCTATGGGTTGTACCAGGTCAATCGGCTGTATCAACTCTATAATAGTAATGTCATCATATGATCTTATGTTTGCTGGCTAGTGTCGTTCCACAGGTTAAGTCGGTCACACACATTTGGACTAAGGATAGTAAACAATATCAGCAATATGTTGATGCTGTTGCGGTTTGTAGCCGTGGAGTGAATGAAATGGGTAGGTCCCGCCCAAGATCTCTCATGTGGGTGGTTTGTTACTATAGCGTACAGGTTGATAATGCCATCTGTACCTCAGGATTAAACGAAGATTCTTCTTCCCTTGGATAAATGACGAGTTAGAGTTAAGTGACATGTATGCATTGCTGTGTCTCATCCCAGTTCGTGAAAGATAGTCCTGTATGTATGTTCAGGGACGAGTTATGTTTAGGGGGGAGTAAAACTGTTTTAGCATTATTAATATGGTATGATTTTTTTTTATGTACCCTTAATGCATCTCTAAGACTTAATCCTTCGTACATCTGAAATTTTATCAAACACTGGTACCGGCCCCATTCCATGATAAATAAGTAGTATTGTCGCTATGTGGCAATAACACTTTAAGCATGGTTCCTGGAAGACAATTCTGATTAATCGTTTGGTTTTCTATTTTTGAAAAGTTCTAGCTTTTTCTTTAGCAGTCTCAGTTGACGCTGTTGCCTAGTAGGCAAGATTCCATAATGTTATTCCGGGAGATTAATTACGTATTCATAGGATGACTGGGTATCCTGAGTCATCTCTGAATCAATCAATAAATCTTTTATTAATACCCATAGGACCTCTCGGTGGGGGCGCCGAAGGACTTAATTGAACATGGCGAGAAACCAGTTTGTTCGTGTCGGTGCACCTCTCCGATAGGACAATCAGTTATAGCTGCGGTGCACTCTAGTTCCCATTTCCTGTGGAATGGTTAAAACCGTAACCTTCATGTAACATTTTGTTTTAAGGGTTACGA
This sequence comes from Oreohelix idahoensis, assembly GCA_024509875.1. Taxonomy (NCBI): domain Eukaryota; kingdom Metazoa; phylum Mollusca; class Gastropoda; order Stylommatophora; family Oreohelicidae; genus Oreohelix; species Oreohelix idahoensis. The sequence goes on along the minus strand of JAMPIV010013686.1, from coordinate 107,164 downwards.
TTGAAGTCTTTCCACTGCACCCATTATACTCATGGTGAGTTGAATAAATGCTCCTAAGATTCCTTTCAAATATTTCCACAGTTTTCCTCTCTTCTTTCATCGTCTCATGATATCGAAATTGAGAGATCCATGATTTGATAACAGCTTCCTTGGAAACCCCCACTCTGGAAAAGTTCAGATGTAGTGCCATCATACTAGCATCTGTCGTGGTAGTGGAGTGGTCTTCAATGGGATGGCTTCTGGCCATTCGTGTAGCCATAAATCAATGCATGTTCGAAAAAGAAACAAATCTTATGGGCCCTCTTGCTGATGAGGTACGCGTAGGAACCAATATATCAATGGCCATCTCCTTGTCAAAGGGTCTCCACAGCTATGTCACAAGCCTGAATAGGCGCCGATGTGAAACGCTCACGTGCTTTCACTTCCGGGCATAATCGTACATGGAGACGTACGTTACTGTGAAAATATCTCGTGATACTCCCGGCCAAAAAATGAAAGATAATAACTCGGGAAAGCTGTCCGTAGTATTAGTTCCTCATGTGGACCTGCGTCACTTAGGATTCATGTGCCGGTGTTGGAGGATGTGTTCCTTCTTAAAATGCCGATAAGGTACCATAAACATGTCTGTTGCTTAACTTGCGTATTATCCCTGAAACATCTAATCAAGTATATCATTTTGTAATAATCTTAAACAAGAAAAGTGTAGTAGTTGCTTTATCCTTTACAGGACGCTCGTGGCAATCAACACCCAGCCTTTTCATTGGACTCTTTGTTTGTTGATTTTTCTTACGGCATATTTTTTATTCATTCTAGTACGTTTGCCCATTGCTTTCTGAAACAGCGGTACGGCGCTGGTATACCATTGTTTAATAATCCCTACACAATCTGGCGATCTGCTACCAAACGCGCCCCGCAGCAGGTTTCACGAACACGGGTATATCTGTGCATTATGAAACTGCGTTCACATTCCATTAGGCCACAGACATAATACCAAATGATTTATTAATTATTATTCTAAAAATAGGCCTTGTTAACTTTATTGACCGGAGCCAAAAAATTTTTAGTTAATGATCTGTCTTCCTTCTGTTTTTACCGCAAAAGACGTTGCGGTCATTGAAGAATGAACAACAATTGTTTCCTACTTGTCAGGTTCCTCCTTAGGGTTGATAGGATTCTTACTAAATTTCGTCTGTTGCTCTGTTGTAACAGCATTAGCTACATATAGATGTATTCTTCTCCCAAATTTTTTTTTTTTTTTTTTTTTCAATGATTTCTTCTGTAGTACAATTCCTTGCTGCCCTGAACTACGACCTACCATAAGATCTGCAATAGGCTCTTTTTTAACATGCTTACCTTTACGTACAGTGGAAAGAAAAAAGGTGTTTTGACATGAATAATAGCTGTGCGGATAGAATCTCGCAATAGTTCCCCGTAGGTCTTGCAATACGGACATATTCCCTGTTGCACCAGCTTGGATGTACAGAGACTGCATCGCCACTCCGATGTTGTAGATCCAGGAAATCTCTCAACACTGAGACAATGGATCCATTAACTAATTCCCGCGCCTGTTAAAAATCAGAGAGGCCTGTTTCCTATCATTGGCTGCATAGGACCTACTCCTCTGGTTGTTTGATGTGTCCGCAGGTTTAGCTCTGTCTCCTTTTTGCACCTTCCTGTAAAAATTAAGATTGAATTGTGGGCAACTATTTCGCCAAGTTATCAAATTTATAGCAACTTACATGCAGCCAGAAGATTGTATTGTTATTATCGTTAGGTGGAACCTGAAACCCTAGGGGGTTATCTCATTTGTAAACTGCGCCCGCGTATTTTAGGGTCTTTAATGTGGACGATTACCAATCGAGAATGAGATCGATTACGTGAATAATCGTTTAGGAATTATGTCGTTGGTCCACCTGTAATAACTGTGGTCTCGATGTTCCCAGCCATGATTATTACCATTCCAATTGTTGTGTTATTATTTTGGTTATTTTGATTCTAATTTATTGATTAAAAAAAAAGTGGTATTGTGTATATGATATAGTTTAATATATAACATTCGCTTAGTGGGGGGGAATGGTACGATAATGTTTTAGTATAAGATACTCAGCTAAAAAAAACTCCCTTCCAGAAGAAAATTTGAGGTTTATTTTTTAATTTTAAGGAGTTATTCTTTATTTCTAGTATTAAGGGTTTTTTATATATGTAAAATAAATATTAGAGATTTACATTGTGTTATTTTGGGAATAGTGTGGGTTAAATCCCTAAATACAGTAGTCCAGGTGTATCTAAGCCGGTATTGGGTTTGGTTATGACACATAGGAGACGTCAAATTAAGTTTGTTAATAAGAGTAATTCCGTAGCAACAAATCAACTAATTTGTATATCCAATTATATTAGTATACTTAAAAATCTAAATCATTTAATACAAGCCATTACAAATTAAAAGATAAAGTTAATATTTTCGCATATTAATACCCGTTCAAAGTCTTGATAGGACTTATACCTCTATTAAAGGGTAGTTAATGATTATGAGTTAAGAAATCCAATCGAGTTAAAACACCTCGTCAAACTGACAATTTTCCGTTACGAATTTGAAGGATGGGTAATCGCAATCAAGCGTAATTTGAGACAATTCCGCAACGATGTTGGGGTCAGCATTTACGAACGCTACAGACATCCTTTATATGGGTCCTTTTACTTAAACATCAACACCCTCACATCCAAAACTACAAGTCACCGAAAATCACATTTTGCATGTCTCTCAACCAATAAAGTTTAATTACTTGTTAAAAAATCAAGTATTGTAATTACCTATGACTCTTAATGGTGCCCATAAATCACCTCAGATAATTTAGTTATTTGGACACTTAAAGTCGCGCCAATTTCTTCAGATGCAAACGTTGATTTTCTATTGCCATTTAGTTTAGTATAATAAAAAATTGCGATATCTGGGGTAGTATTTCTGGATTGCTATGGGTTCCGGGGAGGGTATGTTGGTTTGGTGTGAAGGTTTTATGTTTTATGCTCGTTCATTTCACATTACATTAACTACTTATTAGACTCCAACAAAATAAAAACACAATACCCCTCCACATAACCTCCAAACTAGATACACAATGACCAATGTAAGGAACATGATAATTCACACAGCCACAACGCGTTATCATGATTCGAAGTAATAATATCTGGATCAAGCAAATATTATTCTACTGATCTATAGCGTATTTTACATATGATCACTTCTACGGTTTTAACATTGTATGTCTTATTGATCTAACAACATTCATTCAATGATTCTATCAAACTACGTCTTCTCCATAATGGTTTGGAGTGTATCACTGGGCTACAGCAAATTGATAACTATAGTTCATTGTGGAGCTATATATACTACCCATGTGCATCCCTTTGTCAAGGAAAGTATTAAAATTTTTTTCATCCGCACGTGAATAGCGCGACACGGCAACGAGCCAAATACCTTCTTATAATACTTAGTCAAGATCATCTCTACAGCAAGCAACTGAATCGCACTTGTAAAAACCATTGACACAATGCCTGATTATATCCAGCATGTCACCAAAGCAAAGAGGATAAATCTTAACTAAACATCACACTGTTACAAATTGCCGAGCCAATATTGAGAAGACTTCTCAACCCATTCAACTTACAAAAATACAGCCAAGAGAATCCGCTTAATTACCAAACCCAGCCCCTACTCTAAACATAGTCATCCATACACGAAGCCTACTCCGCCTAGTAACGCTAAAAAGATATTACTGAATAGGATAGGGATATTTCGGATGAACAACTAAAAACTAATGTAATTGGTTTTAAGATCTAAACTACACCTGAATGTGCAAATACACTTGTATAAAACAATTAACAATACACATAGTCCCTATCGATGTTTCTTTCGCATTAAATGTATTATAAGCTATTATTAAAATTCGTATATCATAGATATTTTACTGTAGTACTTAGATAATTCCTTCTTTAAAGATAAATCATCGTTTATTTGCAGACAATCAGTTTAACTGTTGCTTGCTTTTTAACTATCTATTGACGCTTGTACCCGCGACAACACGACTTCTATAATTCTAATCTTTCTACTTAAACACAAAATTGCTATCCAGAATTCAATAGGATTTTGCAGATTCCCCAACCTAAAACTGAATTATTTCAATTAATAATTTAAGACTAGACTCTCTCTTACCTTTCCAATTGTTGGATTGTATAAATTCCCTAGTTATCCATCGTTTTCTATGTTCACTACTAATGAATTCCTCAACAGTTGAATGAAAAATTCTAAACATCTGGTTTATTAGGTCGGGAATGATTTAATGCGAGTGTTCATTAACAGATCTGTTGTGCACTCGTCCTATTCGCGATAACACCAGGATACCACTTAACAACTATATAAGACGAATACATCACAACGTTGTACTTCGGATTGTAAATTATGTTATGAACTACAGTTTATTGAACCAGGACATGTACTGGCGCCTGTAAGGATCTATCATATACCTTCTACTTTTATCTGTTTCAACACGACTCCTTCCAGAAATCTGTCAACTTAACAACTTTACCATATCTAAAATGCTACTACTTACTAATTAGTAATACGTAATCTTACCCACCATCTTTAAGGTTTCCAACTAGACACTACCAACTGTCGAAGCTTCCTCGTGTCTAGGACCGTCCTTGGGCCTGTTTAGGCCCTAAAAACACCAGAACACACAGATAAGCCCTAATTAAACCGCGAGTGTAAGCGAGTGCTTCTCCCCCATGACGTCAGATTTTTCCCCCCTATGGAGTGTATCTATCGTAGAATGTATGTTTCCTCGAGAATAGTGCAGCTTTATAGCGACTGCTTTGAGGTTAATCTCGTTGCGATGTAGATAAAAAAACGGAAAGTGGACATTAGCTCACCAAAAAGTAATGAATAAGACGCAGGTGTCGCAGGACCTAATCGCGATTAGCTTTCACCAAGACACCGCCATACGCGTCCCTTAGCGAATTCGTTTTCCCCTGTCTTAATAAATGAATTCTCGTTTCCCAAAAATTTCCAGCTTGTCTATTAGCCAAATAAATCCCAGTTTACGTGCTTTCTTTCTTCATTCCGTATCCTCTCAGCCTTCTCGTTGTTTCTTCTATTTCCTCATCTAGTAACTCTCAACATCAATCCAAAATTCTAGTTTTTAAAACTTTTCCGGTAATCCTATATATGTTGTATATCTTCGTTTTGCGAGCACACCTTCCTGTAATATTAAGAAGATCATTGGCCTATTTCATTTGATGGAAAAACGAGTATTTGGTTTCCAAAACGTGCGATCGGGTGTTTTGGGCAGGTTTCTCAAAAATGACTATGATACCAATACATCTTCACTGAACATAAGATTTAATTGAGCGTCTGGAAGATTAATGATCAACAGTGAATAACCGTTGTTGCGGGGGGGGGGGGGAGTTAATGTATGATGTGGTTGCTCACTTAATACGTCGAATAACTTTGAGGGTATGCGTAGGGATGGGGGGGGTGTCTTGGGTACTGATCTCTATTTGGGTTACTTTCACCCAATGGGGGGTGGGATAGGGGGGGGGGGGGGGGGGTGGGGGGGGGGGGGGGGGGGGGGGGCATGATTTGGGAAGCAAACCTTAACCATTAAATGGTGTCCAACATGGGTTATCCCCCCAAGTGGGAGGTCAAAAGAGAACCAACCTAAAGTCCCAAACGTCCGTCCCCCCCCCCCCCCCCCCCCCCCCCCCAATACTCAACTCCAGCCTCATTAGCCAAACACCCCCCTAGGTTGTTTATTTCCCCCTTGACCCCCCCCCCCCCCAAGTCCCCTTTCAACCCCCCCCACCCCCCGCTCCCCAATATAGGTCTTGTTTTTTAATTATGTGTGGGTGCAAAGGTACCAGTGGGATTGTTCCATAAGGGACCTAATTATCGAATGGGTCCCCATGGTCTGCTCAGATGATTGGTTAAGAACGATAGAGAACAAATCAATTGAGGATGAGTGTTTTATGAGAAACGTTCCAAACCCATTTCTGGTTAAACCTTAACTCTCACATCAATTGGGCAAACTGTATACCCGCATAACCCTAGTTGTATTTTATTACAGAGTGTTTTTGCTAACTACAATCCATCCTCAACACCCAGTCCTAACAAGTAGTCACTTCAACGCAATACTACAACTCAACAACCAATCCAACATTAAAAGCTCTTCGAGAATTTGCTCCACCCTTCAGGCCCCCCCTTTATCCCCCCCAAATTACCCCTTCCTACAAAGGTCCACCATCCACTCACCCCCCCCCTAAGCTATACAGTACCATCTTCTTATCCCCTCCATCCCCCCCGTCCCGCGCGTCAATATCCCATCTCACTAATCTTCTCACAACCATCACTATCCAACTGATACCCTCTGATCATATTTGTCTTAACCTCTCCCCTTCATCGCATCCTTAGCGATCTCGGCAGTACCAGAATTCTTACATCGTCTCGTAGCCTTCCTTCACTGGAGTATTAGGGGCTTAAGAGTCTTCGAGGCGCTATCCAGCGAGCGGAAGCCCGCTTCACATTATTTTTAAAATCCACTCGGCAAGGCTTGCGGGGGAAATGTTTGTTTGGACTTGCTTTTCTCAACTGGCTCCGAGTCAGGAAGAAAACGGGCAATTGTTTTTGGGGCCAAAACCCCCATACCACCCCCACCCCAAATCATAAACCAAAAAAATATTCACCCCCTTCCGACATTAGCCCCCCCATACCCCCCCCTTCCTCATGTAGGTTTTGTTGATTCTTGATCCCCACCCCCCCCCCCGGGGGAATTGTAATGCAATAGAGACAGTTCGGTTGGGGAAAAATGTGCAGTTAGTGTAAAAGCCTAGACATTTAGTCCCCAAAACCCCGTGTAGCCCCAGCGATAGGAATGTTTAGGAGATCTATTCATAGTATCACAACCATTGACACCCACCCCCCTACCCCACTTGTTTTGGCACCCATACCTAAGGCTAGGGGTGTGGTGTACGTCAGTGAACCAACTGTTGTATCCATCTAGAATGGAGCCCATACACCATTCTCGGCCCACGTCCAATTTTTCCCCTTAAATATTGAAAGGTATGGGTCTGAACAGTATCAAATTAATTCGGATAAGAAAAACCCAACATCTGTCACCCCCCGTGTCAAACTTGTGACCCAAAACAACAAACTGTATGTCAATTGTACATACACACATTGAGTATACATTTTTTGGTATAAATCAACAGGGTATTATGCACTCAAGGGGAATTCAGGGATTTTTACTCATCATAATAAAAGTAAAACTGGATTGTTGAATTCCTAATGGGGGATGAACCGTTTTATACTAATCTGATCTTACTAGTAAACAAACCACATTAATATTCTTCCAATCTAAAAAAGTACCCTTAGCTTCGCAATCTAAAAACCACTGTGAAATAACATATACAACAAAGAAAATAGTCTTTGTTGGGTAGACGATAGGTGCATATGCATCTACGAGTCTAAATCATCCAAATTAAATTTTCGAATCATACGCCCACAACAAATACAAAACTATTCCCACCTCTATTGGGATCCCTACACAACCCTTAAACTGAATCCCAAGTATTAATTCCTATACTCTACAAACCTCCTTTTCACTCGAACCTATTATACTCCTCCCTACTTACTATTCCATTCCCATCTATCCTTCAAACATATGGTAGATCATTATTTTCATCATTAAAATTATACAACCCTCTCACCCCCACCCATCTTTTTACATACATTACTGCCTATAAAATCTCAAATTCTTACAAAACCTCTCATCTCCCTTCACAAAAAATAAACATAAACTATCTCATCTAAAAACCCCATAAAAATTCACTACATAAGCACTCCATTCATATTCCTTCAACCTTAAAGTTTTAACATAAAACCAAGAGCATCATTTCTTCTCCAAAATCTTCCAAAACTCACTCTCTCCAATTCTATCTCATCATCCTTTAAACACTTTACTGTCCTCGATAATTCTATCACTTCTTCTTTTCCATCTTTCTCTTATTCTCCCCTTCCTCTAAATTGCCTTCAAACTACTTCTGATCATTCCCAATACATTCCTCAATCAACGTAATTCTTATTATCCCCTCTAAGCTCTCTTTATCGCTTCTATTCTCTACATCCCAACGCTAAGCCCCATACAGCGTTACCCCACATTGATAACCCCAACTAACCCCTTTCCATTCTGTTGCAATTGATATATTCCTACCACTTGGGCATTTCCATAAAATAATTGCGGGTTTGCCCTGACCCCCCCCAATGACACCCTGCAATGAATTTTTACATTTAAAACATCATGCATCCCCACAATCCCCACAACACAACAACTCAACTCAATGACCTTAACGTTTACAGCACTAATTATAACAATCACACCCACAATATTTTACCACAACACTCACAACACCAACATACAACATCTTTAAAAACCCAGACGTGAAAATTTTATCCTTTTTATTCTTTTTTTATTTTCTCTTTTTTTTAATTCATTTTCCTGTCATTAATTATTATTCTCTATCCTTATCAATAAATTCCCCAAAACATCCAATCTTTACTATCTATAAACAACCTTATTTTCTTACAATTCACACTACTCCCTCAACAACACTTCCAACTCACCACAACCCCCAACCCCCCCCCCCAATCTCCCCAAAAAATTTCAATACTATCCCTCACCTCTCTCTCCAATTATCACAATCAATTAACTCTCAACCTTCCCATCCTACTCCCAATTATACTACAACAATCACATTAAAAATTCAATCCTTCATATTCCCCCCCCAACTACCTACTATTCATATCCAATACCCCATCCTACAACCCATCCACCCCCCACCCACCCCACTCCAACCTTAACTCCCCACCCAACACACATCATACATACTCAACACTTTCCATCCTAAACCCTACATAAACTATTATTCTTCCAAATATATACCAAACCACCAACCCCAACCCCTACTTACCCCTACCCCTCCAACCAAACCACCCTATTCCCTCCTCCATTAACCCCTCCCCCCCTATCATACCCCAATTCCAACCCCACCACCAAAAACACAATAATCCACTATACCCTCCAACCCCTAAATCACTACCCTTACCTCTCAAATCTAACCCCCCCACCCCCCCTTACATATAAAACTCACATACTCATTCTCACTCCCCATTCACCATCACTAACCACAACACTCCAACCAAACAAAACAACCATTACCACCCTTCCTCTTAACTTCTCTCTCTCTTTCCTTCTCCCTCAACCAACCCTACACTTAAACAACAACATCCCTTCCCTTCCATCCTCACCCCAACAAAACCCACTCCTATCACCCCCCCACACCCCACCCTTAACTTAAAACCCCCCCCCATAAAACCATCAAATCTTCACCCATCAACACATAAAACCTAAATCCCAATCCAACCTATCCCCCCCACACTACACTCTATCTTTCTTACTCCCTCCCACCACAAAATCCTCTCAACTCACACCACAAACACACAATTAACCTCCTAAACAAACAATCACCCAGTCTATAATCAAGAAACCCACCATTTTTCCAAATCTACAATACAACAACCACTTGTTAACCAAACCATTCCCAAAATCCTATAACCATATCAAATTATCAACAATAACACACCTACAAAATGCGTTACAGCTAACAAAGCCTTTGACCAGCCTCATCATCCGACCAAGATTTCACACTATTCTTTTCATCATCTCCTCTCACTATAACCTCAGACAAATGAACACCACTACATCCTATCTTTCAGCTATATCGCATCCCATTCCAATATCTCACTACAACCTCAATCATACCATCGCATTCCCCTATCCTCTCCATAAACTCATCTCCACTAACTCCTCAAATCACCCTTTCCCCATTGCTGTAACCGTTACTACAAACCTACCCATATCCAATCACCACTCATAGTCTACTTCACATATCATTTACTCGTCTAAATACTCATCCCCTACGGTCACTTCCAAGTGTGTGGTCTAACATAATCTACTAAGCACCTTCTATGAGTCCCTATCCCTCTTTAACATAGTCATCATTCCTTTTCATCATCCTTCAAAATGGAGCCTACTACAAATCTCATCGTCACCTCCTCCTGTTCCATGACCGGAGTCTGCACTATCGCCTGAATTCACGAGGTCTCTCAAAATATCTACTCAACCCCATCCTCACCCTACTCACCCGCAATATCTACATTTAAGTATCATTATTTCATCCCATTCTTAAAACTACTACAAACTGCCACTGATTTCTCATCCAACCATCGAGTCTTAACAGTTTGAATTAATTCGATGGAGAATTCCATGAGTTGTAGATCATTGCAAACCCTCATCCTTCCACATCTCGATCCCCTTACTAATCTTAACATCTCCACCTAACTTTTCATGTGTGTACATTCACTTCTACTCTCACTACCTACGACTCCTCCTACAGACCCTCCTATCATAATACAATATACCTATTATCTCTATACGGCACTAGATGGTGACTCACCATTACCAAATCCAACTCATCAACTCACCAAGTCATACTGCTGGAGGTGATCAGGTAATCCTGCTACGTAACCATTAGGATCCAACGCTTTAATTCTTATACGTCTATTCCCCAATTTCATTGCCGCACTGATTTGAAGGCTTCTACCTGTATAATGCACAACCAAAATAACGGTGTTAACTAGCGGTGGTCTTTTCTTACACTAAAACTCTATAGTGCACCATACAACTTGATCCTTGGTATCACACAAGGTTTTCATTCATTATATTTTTCGTGTCAATGGAACTAGTGATTTCATACTATACTACCAGACTAAATACCTTTACAAAAGTTGTCAATCTTAAATCCAATCTTTGCGTCTAACCGTTATTACCCTTGTCTCACTCTGTCTAATACCCATTTAACTAAAGTGCATGTGGAGCTATTAAAATTTTACTATGTTGCCTTCGTTATATATCGGGCCACTAACCATCGGCCTACTAGGCTCCTGCAACTAACCTCAATCCAGCGAAAACGTTTGCACAAACCTCCTAACACAACCATACTCTGTACCTGTATCCAACTGACATATCACTTTATTCGTGCAGAGTCTGGACCAATCGGAGTCCTCACGTAACAATGCTCGATTACTACCATGATCTATCTCAATCTTGAAGATCTCAGGTCTCCGACAGAGCCGTTAACACTAATTACTTTGAGTCGCCTAGAGATCGGTCTTCCAACTCTAACTGATCACAGAACTTGGTGGTGATATCATCCCCCACCTTAATGAACATAGACAACAGTTGGCATTTCTAAACTTACTTACGATAAAATTCACTAATTCTCTTTCATATCTCTTAATCAACAAAGCCTGCCTTGTAGTACAGCATGTCATACATTGTCCTGTCATCTCATAATCTACTAATATCCGACTCATGTTCCCATGCTACCCTTCAACAGAATCCCCATCCCATTGGCAGATACACCTCCAAACACATCCAACAAAGATTAGAAAAAAAAATTCATAAACATCTAATTCCAACCAACAAAATTTATCCCCATTAATTTTCTTACTTCACCCACACAACATACCCTTTAACAACAATAACAAAACATACAATACAATTCCCACATAAACCTCCATAATTATTCAAATCAACATCCTTACCCCCCAATTTTCATAAATCAACCAAACCCTTGAACCACAATACCCACACTCCCTTCAGATACATTTTGAACAACCCAACCACACATACAAATAAACTTTATTACAAAAACATTACTCCCGCCAGATTACCCCCCATCTTCTACCATATCAACAACCCCCAAAAAATACTTTTAATTAGAACCAATAATAAAATTCAATCAAAACTAAAACTTCCTCCTACTATCAAAAACCCATATCTCAATACCCAAAAATTGTCCAACATCATTAGATTATTCAAAACCCCTCCTTAAAATACCATAAAACATACCCCCATCATAACCAAATCATTGTAATTAACACCACAAAAGGTGTTATGCCAATTAGACATCACCGGTAGTCCCTTTCATAAATTTCAAAAACTTCCCTCCATTCACTTGCATTGGCAACCATCTCCATTCTCTTCAAATCTTATATATACTTCATTCCATTACCATCAACCCTCCCCTTACACTCCCTTTCAACAAGAATACATCCCATCCAACTTTCCATAAAATACGTACCTTGTACACCACCCCTACCTCATGTGACAAATATAATTCCACTACCACTCGGCTCTTCAATCACACCAGAGACTTTTACTCCACCCCCCCCCCCCTACCATCTACCAACCCCCTCCACATCATTACCATGTCCACCCACAATCCTTATCCACTCTACTCTGCTCAATAATTAACCATTAGTGTCGATATCTAACACTTACACCACTCAACACAACGCTTTATAACCGGCTCACACATATGTACCCCCCCCCCCCCCCTATCCCCCTCCCAAATGTGTATATAACCCCCCCCCACCCCCCCCCCCCGCAAAATTCACCACAATCCTCCCCATTGATCAGCCAGGTTAACAGTAATTACGTCTGAGGAGGAAGCCCCTTCCTACCTCTATCCCGCCGCCGAGAAGCTAACTGGGCTTGCATGCTATCATAAGATCGTTTGTTTGGGTTGGGTCATTTGGTTTCTGTGAAAGGGTGGGGTATGTGTGCGGGGATCATGTGTATAGCCATGTTTTTACGAAGAGAATAATCATGTAGTGGAGTATTCCGGAATTGTGTGTATTTTAATCACCTCCTAACTTTTAATACCCTTGCATGACTGTAAAAAAAATAAAGTTTCCCGGTATGAACGATGTACAATTCTAGAAAGCTTACGAAGAAAGAGAAATGATGTCCAAAAGTTGTTTGGTCACATTTACTATAATCGCTCCTGCTTTTCATACCCATTCTTTACACATGCATAAAACTCATGGGTTGCTAGCTTAGAAATAGTGGTATTTCTTGCACAATCCATAAAATCGTGTAACACGCTAGAACATAAACCATTAATATTATCTTAATTTACAGATTACTATTATTGTCGCATACTGAGACGATCTACAACCTCACCCACATCATAAACTCCAACTTATGTGCTATCCCCACCAGACATTTTAGATACTTTATAGAGTCAAATCATATGGTATTTACGCCACTAACATGTTGGCATAACGCCGCCACGTATTAAGCAAATAACCTAATGACCTTTTGTGACACTGTTTGATACTACATCATATTACAACCACCCTTAATTTCCTGAGGGTTCCCCATGGGTTACCCCCTTTTTGCGTACTGGGTGTTAAAGACATTCACCTTCCCTCGACCACCCCCTACAGTAATTGTGAATTGGCTTTTCCAAAGTTTTAGTTTTAACCCCTCCAAAAATTTAGTTAAATCACATTCTCGTCAATTATCATCCCCATCACTTCATAAAACTTATTAATCCCATAGATTAAATACACTCTTAGAGTGTGTGTAGATCTATCCCCACTCATTGTTTGGTTGTTTAACAGACCCATTTCAACTCTACTCACCTAAACACCCACTAGTTTATTATCCATCTTCTTACCCCCTATTAGACCCCCCGTGTTACTCTGAATCTCCTACATCAGATGATATACCAATGCACAATACATGACACGTACCCTATGACTGCGTGATGTGTCTACCTCCCCCACCCACACACCCGACTATGAGAGTTACCGTGTCGATCTCAACTGAGGTCCAGAAAGATAGATCCAGTTGTAAAAAACGTGCACATTGATATGAGGGGGTGAACCACCCCTCGTCCTGTCTCCTAAACTCAGCTCCCCCTCATAAGGTGGAATCGGGATATCGCACGTTGGAGGTGGGCTCCGCTGTCGTGGAAGGGATATTCATTAACAATAAAATCTGTTTAGGAGGGTATGGGGATGAACATTTTCACACCCGATGTCCCACTTGTTATATTGGAAGTGTGTCCTCTTCCAATATGTTCCGTACCTCCATGTATGACCCGCAATCTCCATCAGGGGGGGCTGTAGGGGCTAGTGTCTGAGGGATCCAAGAAAAGTCGGGGTCCCCTCCCAGGGGTGATCCTTCATATCGCCATTAAATAAAAACACACCACATATACACTATCGCTCCTCACCTTACAATCCTCTGGAATCGCTCCTCTAAGCATCCTGGTCCGGAGGGAGGGACTGGGGAGTCGGACTCGTGTGATTCCCATCACTATCGCCTCTCACAAGCGGTCCCTTGTAAACTCGCACTGTAACGTAACAATTCTGTCCCCATCCACTATCCTATACTCGTGTAACACCATAGGGTAGTATTGAGGGGGACACTCCCCTGGGGAGGAGGAGTAGACCCAAGTGAGAGTGATCCATGCTAACCTTAATACGTTGCCCGGTCTAGACCAGGGTCTGTTAGAGGGATAGGGGGGGGGATGAAATGCCTCCTAGTTGAATACAAATCATAGATTGGGTGGATACTAGATGTGTCCGGAATTGCCACTAGCATCAATAACTGGACCTATAAAACTTTACTGGACCTGCACAGGAGATTTTCCCGGGATGGGATTTCTTACTCTAGCGGTCTCTCCAACTGTCGTGGAAGTACTTTTATATTAGAGTCCTCCCGGGGACTGGGTGCACTCCCGTATTCGAATGAGACTATGGCTCAAGGTATAGGGGGACTGGGGGGACAGCCATGTATATTCATTCTAGGGAGACGTTTGGAGCATCTGCAAACGAGAGTCTGATCAAGTGTTACTTACTGTGCATCTCGGTATCTCACAGTATGGAAGTCCCACATTGTTGTCCACGGTGCGTTGATACGGGGCGGGGAGTAGTGAATAATGCGGGGAGTCTAGCTGAAACTTTTGTCATAGGAAAGGATAGGAGGAAGTAAAAATGGTAAACCAAAGATTTGAACAACCCATTTGTGGTTATAAAAGGCCCCCCGAGTGCATAAATGGGCTTCCCCCGACCCCCCGTAGTCATGGAAGACGTGGTTAGTAGGGAGGGGGGCGCTTGAGTCATTTGGACCAAAGGAAAGTGGTGCTCGCATTGCGTATAAACGAAGAGATGGGGCAATTAATATGCTTTTTAGACCCTCAGAACTGTCTCCAACTGGTACCATCTCAATATACTCTCGCGGGAATGTGTTCAGAAGTAAATATTAATCCTTAAATAAGGCGTGTCAAATTAAGGAGTGAGCTTAAAGATCGGTTAGTCCACCCCCCCGCTCCACCTCACCCCCCCTCTCTAAAGACCAGGGGGGGCATGTCAGTGTACCTTTGACGTACGTACGGATCGCTCTGATGTATCCTGTCGCCGTAAGTGAATCTGTGTTGACGGAGATGCGATGGGTTTTTCGTGAGCGACGACTATGAGTTAAAGAATGAGACGGATCTGGCATCGAGCAGTGAGGTACAAAAAAGGATTGGCAAGCATGATACCTCAAACCCCCGGCAACGCATGGCGTGCAGGTAGGAGAAGATACTGTGTAGAGTCAGGAAAGCAGTTAGGGGGTCTGTGGGGGGATAGTGTTAAAGAGTGTATCCTAGATATTTCACTGTGGGATGGGGGTCATAAGTGGGCTTCTAGTGAGTACTGCATGGTTGAGAGAATAGATATAGGGATTAAATAAGATATAAGTATATAAGTTTGAGATCGGAGCATTTAGGTAAAAAGAGAAATAAATGGTGATATGTGGTGATAGATAGACTGATGTATGGTTAATTTGTGTAATATTAGGTTAAGGTGTTAGACCCTATTATATATATGTATATATACTGATCAGATGAAGAGATAAAACGTTAGAAAAAGAGACGCACCGAAAATTATTGATGTAAAAGTGATGCGAGAAGTCTGGAAGAAAATAATCGGCAAGCAAATGGAGACAGAAGGAAATTTCTTAACTCCACTTATTCTGACATGTCACTGGCATTAGAGATAGAATGAAGGGGCTTGTCGAAAATTGACTTTAATCTTAGCAGATTAACCTTCGACTAGGTTAAAACATTGTGCTGTGGAGATTAGGATTGTTTGTATGTGGAATGGATTTTCCGGATGTATTGTCATCGCCGCTTAGGAAGCGTACTATGGCTGCAGGATAGTGAAATAGCTATTGAGATTCATAATCCCACGGGAACTGCTGATACTCACCCGATAAAGACACCCAACCCCCTCCTACGCTCTCAGCCCCCGCTATGCAAGTGTTACCGGTGCATGACACGATAGAACTCAAGATCCACTAGCTATGATACCCTCTGTAAAATGTGTACGGTAGGTGGCAGTGATCTCGGTATAAAAAGGTACACGATTGAGAGAAACAAACACACAGTACAGATTGTGCTGTTGAGAATATGCTCTGATGGACTATCTGAAATAACGAACCTGCACAACGAGAGAGCATTGTGGTATAGTTGGGAGAGCGGGTAGAATGAGTGTTCGCGAGGCCTTGCCAGAAGGATCGAATTGCTCACTCGCCACCGCTCATCAACTTACTTGTACGAGCTGTCTCATAGAGACGATACGGAATACTGAGCATAGTGCCCGGGAGACAGACTTGGGAAGTGGCGCGAACCTCACGAGTTCAATCTTACCCTAGCAAGATCGTCATATTGTTGCTGGTCACCTAAGGAATCGTTCTCTTTCCGGACAATGTTAATAGATCTGCTCAGAGTAGATAGTGGTAGGACTGGTGGCGAGAAGTCTCTCACGAATGACAGTCATACCTCGACTCGCGACTCAGAGATAGACAGCCTTAGACTGTAAGACGACTTCAATGTTGGGCCAAACTTGACTCAAGGACTTCGTTCAAGCAGCGCCTGCAATGGGCAGAGCAACGATGTTAGATGGACTGGATTGCAGTGGATGCATGTCTATTCCACAGACGTGAGCAGTTTCACGGATACCGTTTGCTGGGATCGGGGAGTATCTGCCGGTGTGTATGCGCCGGGAAGATTTGGCCGATCCTCGGTTCTTGGGAGGAGCGTTTGAGCGCAGATTTGGCGCGTGATGCTGTGCGTCGAGAACAAAACCTCTCGATTTGGAGTCTAGGGAGAGTAAGAATGGTGTGGCCAGTTAAGATGTGGTGGACAAATCGGCTAAGGAAGGATTCAGTTTTCACCCATGCGTCTTTGCCTCGTACACGTCTCTTCCGGTGGAAATGTTAATTGCTCTGTAGGGACATTATCGAGATTGAGTTCTGGATGCATTGGTTTGCCTCTGCGTTCACACAATTATCTATAGGAACACAGTGAAGCCGTGCTCTCTTCCAGCAGGATAACGCAGTGTGCGATCACTACCGCGGAGCACTATACGCTCTTAGCAAATTATGTCTACAGAGTAGAGTGACAGATGGAGGCGATCGCTGAAGAGAGATGGCCTGCCCTATCACCAGACAGTTAATTATAGTCCCCTATTAGAAACATCCTGTGGGACGTGCTCTCGACGCAGAGTGTACATGGGCAAGTTGTCTGCCGCAAGCTTGTATCTGTCAAACAGCTCGAAGCTGCTCTTACACGTGAATGGGATTGATTCCCCGGAATTTCTTCAGAGACTTGTCGTTCCATGCGGAGTGCTGCCAAGGCTTGGTTTGCAAGCACACCGGAGAGGGAAGAACAGGAATATTGTACGCAGTTACTGCTGTTGAATTGAACTTTTTTATTGGTTGCATTTTTGGTTTTCTTCCTTAGCCTGCACAGAATGACGCAGAATGGAATTTCATAACGATCCAAATGTACAATATTAATGGACCGAGCGAATTGGATTTATAGGAAGAGTGTAAAAAGATTTCACGAGAAGAATGTCTGTGTAGAATAGTTGTTAAAACACGCTATTTGGACATTTCGCCATCGTACTCCACTGCTTCAACGCTGCTCCTAGTTTACTAGGTAGAGTGTGGTGCGTTTTTAATGTGTTCTGTTCAATAAGATTGGTATATAGATTGTCATAGATACATCATATATAATGAATGATGATATATGATAATGTGGGAGTTATATATATTGATATTATGATATTTTTTTATATTTTTTTTGGTATATTTATCTTTAGCATTTATATATTCTGGACATGGATCCAGCAACATGGGACGATGAAGCTGCCGAGCGCACTAAGTGGCGATGCTATTTACGGCGCCACCTCAGATTGGGCGAAGAGAGGCTCACACAAGAAGCAGAGGTGAGGAGAAAATAAGCAGCGGAGGGCTGACCCCCCAGGGGCGCATTCCCACAGTCAGTTCTGACTGAAGTGGCTATTTTATATATATATATATATATATATATATATATATATATATATATATATATATATATATACATATATACATACATACATATATACATATATATGTGATGGGGCCGAAAAGGAGACGCCCGCCCCCTACCTGTTTCTAGGCAGATTATTTTCGATGTGCGCGAAGCATTCTGGGTTGTGAAAAGTCTGAAGTAGAAGATATGTAATGAGGCCACAATAATGCCTTTAAATTAAGTTGTGGTGTAGAATTGTGTTATATTAAATAGCTGTAGGTTTTATTTGTGTTTTCGCTATTCCTAAGCGATAATCGCGTGTGATATTTAAGTAGCCAAGATTAATACGCCCAGCGCGCAGTAGTTGAGTGATTAGCCTAGTGCCTATAAAAAGAGATAGCGAACTACAAGCGGGCCTATTTTGCCACAGCCGCCAGAGAGAACAGACGACAGAGCCAAGCTGTAAATGCCTTGAGCACGTGAGTTAATTTAAATTAGAATTAGTTTTATTTAATTCGGAAATAATATCGATGTGGCTATTTTAATGTTTAGTGATATAGATAGATGTGTTTCCAAAGGAAATGTCTTTTTAGGACATTATAATTTAGTCTTGAAATGATAGATGAGTGAAAATAATGTTTGATAGGTTTTATTAGGCACGCAAAGCCTAAATCCAGATGTGAGAATTTAGTATCAAGTATTTCATCCATCAGACCGGGCAAATTTAGTAGGAGAGTGTTTTATACATGAAACTGGACAGAAAAGTTATCAGAAACTGCAATTTAGATAATATTAACTAGTTGGGAAGATGGCAACAGGGAGAGCCACGTGGTGATTGTATAAAAGCGGCGCGAGGGGTCTGCGGTAACACTCTTAGTTATCACTTAATGTTACGCAGTTTTATATTGTGTGAATTGAGACGGGGGTGGGAAGCAGATAAAGATAATGTTCCCCAGTAAAGGAAAGAGAGAGTTTTCTTGGTAAATGTTACGCCATGTGGCACGTTGTGTATTTAGTCCCAATTTGGCTTAAGTCGAGAATAGTTATATTGTATTCTTTATGTAAGAGTAATTTAGTGTATTTCACGTTTATTGATAATTCTACTGTATATATTTAATGGGTTACTGTGAGGTGAGAATAGTCATTTAGATTTCTGGAGAGCGCGAGGCCACTCCTTGGGCGTAAAGCGCATTTGAGACATAAATGGTGCTGTTTGCTCCTTGCGGAGCAGGGCGACACAGGGCGACACCAGTGCGGCTGAATCCAACAGAAGCCTGCATGAAGCATTTATATGCTATGGCAGTGATTTGTTTCGGTAACGATGTGTTTCATGTGATGAGATTCCCAGTCGCACCAGTGGTCATATACGACACGATTGTTGCCAGGCGCACCAGTCGTCACATACGACATGCTTCAGAATGCAGTAGCGAATACTGATGTGGATCGGTTACGAGGTAGTAGCTTATTCTCATTAATGAGAGTATTTGTTGTACATATAGTTGAATATTATTTTATGTCCATTTTATGATTATTTAATTATGGTTATGTGAGGAATGGTTGTGAGAGCACGTGGGCTCACTTCAAGGTATATATTTCTCTTCTCCGCTCATGAGGGAGCATGGGGCCAACAGTGTGGTTTGCCTTCATATTAAGTATTCATATGCTAGGGCAGTAGTGGTTTCGGTAGCAATCTGTGTTACATGGTGAGATTGCCAGCCCCACGCACAACACCTTACTAGTCTCATTGGACGACATGCATGAGTGTGTGTGTGTGATAGCTGAGTGTGTGCTCTTGCAGTAGTGGTTTCCGTAGCAACCTGTGTTACATGGTGAGATTGCCAGCCCCACGCACAACACCTTACTAGTCGCATTGGATGACACACATGAGTGTGTGTGTGTGTGATAGTTGAGTGTGTCAGGTGGCGGCGTAGGACAGTTTGACAGGTGAGAGAGTGGTGTTTCTCATTCAGTATTATATTATGATTTTAACTATTCTGTGCTTTGTTTGCTTCTTCAGATTAGCATCGGGCATTGTTGGGTGTTTTGTTTTGTTTAGTTTCGTTTTGTTATGTTCGCTAGTTTATTTGTTTAATGTTTGCTTTGTCACTGAATGGGTTGTAAAAATAAATATAGCCCCTGCCTCTAGAATCAAGAGTTTTATTGTTGTTCGGGTCGGTGCGAGTGTGACAAGAGAGTGATCACACATCACAATATAATCATCATCATCATCTCGCCCACCCCATCACATATACATATATACATATGTACATATGTACATATGTACATGTGTACATGTGTACATGTATACGTGTGTACGTGTGTACGTGTGTGCGTGTGTGCGTGTGTGCGTGTGTGCGTGTGTGCGTGTGTATGTATGTATGTATGTATGTATGTATGTATGTATATATATATATATATATATATATATATATATATATATATATATATATATATATATATATATATATATATATATATATATATATATATATATATATATATATATATATATATATATATATATATATATAGTAGAACTCCATTTATCCGAACCCCAATTATCCGAACATCCAATTATCCGAACACTTTTTCGAGAAAAAAAAAATCAGGTGCCACCAGTCATGTTAGACTTTATTTTTGAATCTTTTGATGCTTGCAAGCTTCAAATATGTGCGAACAATTTGTAGAGGATGGAATGGGCTAATGGTCGGTCGCTTACGTACAGGAAGTCAGTTAGATCATAAAGTCAGTTAATATCTGGTTTACCAATCTAGTGTACGTGTGCGTTCTAGGCAGAACACTGGCTAAACAGACAGTTCAACTTAAAATAATTGTGTCTGCTACTACAGCAGAATAATTTTGGTGTTCAAGTATTTCTCTGTGCGGTATGGCCTCTTCCAGAAGGCCTAAAGCATATAAAAGGAACCGCAATGTTTTGTCAATTGAAACGAAAACAGAAATTATCAAGAGACTAGGAAAAGGTGAAACTGTATCTTCACTTGCGAGGATTTTCAATGTTGGGAAAGCTACCGTCTCTGACATCAAAAGTAACAAGGATAAAATTATGAGTTTTGCATCGAAATTGGATTGTGAAAATGGGTCGAAGAAACGTAAACCATGAGACATGCGAAAGATTTGAAATTGGAAGAGGCTTTGTATATATGGTTTGTGCAAAGAAGAAGCAAAGGGGAAACTATCTCTGGTTCTCTATTGTGTGAAAAGGCACTTCAGTTCAACAATCAACTTGACTGTCCTCCTGACTTTAAGGCTAGCCAGGGATGGTTAAGAAACTTTAAATCTCGTCATGGCATACGAGAATTGGAGATCCAAGGGGAATCCTTATCTAGCGATGCAACTGCCGCTGAAAATTTTAAAGAAACATTCTTGGCTTTTTTGGAAGAAGAAGGTTATTCACTCGATGTGTATAATGCCGATGAGACTGGCTTATGCTGGAAATCATTGCCTCAAAAATCACTTGCATCTCAGCGCGAAGCAGCTTCCCCTGTGTTTAAAAAGTGCAAAGAGAGAGTAACAATTTTGGTAGCCGCGAATGCCAGTGGAAGTCATCGTTTACCGGTGCTAATGATCGGTAAAGCCAAAAAACCACGTTGTTTAAAGAATGTGACATGTCTCCCATTGTGCTACAAAGCACAGAAGAGTGCTTGGATGAATAGTGAAATATTTTTTGATTGGTATACAAATCAGTTCATCCCAAATGTGAAGAGGTTGAGAGAACAAGAAAAGAAAACTTGAAAAGTAATTCTTTTACTGGACAATGCACCATCTCATCCAGAGACGGATACATTGAATGCAGTTGATGCAAATTTTAAAGTAATTTTTCTGCCTCCCAATGTAACAGCACTGATTCAACCAATGGATCAGGGTGTTATAGCAAAGCTTAAAAAGATGTACAAGAAGGAAGTCATGCGTCGTTTATTGTTGGCTGAAGATGAAGAAAGTGTGGTGGCGTTTTCCAAAAAGCTTAATCTCAAAGACTGCTGATATATGTTAGCTGATGCTTGGACCACCCTGTCACAAGATAATCTCAACAAGGCTTGGAATAGATTGCTTGGGAAAAAAGGAGGAAATGAAACTATTGTAGTGGACACAAATGATGATTGTATAAATGAAGTTGTGGAACTGTTTCAAGCAATGCCCGGATTTTCGGCCTGCGACAAAGATGATGCACACATGTGGCTAGAAGATGATAATGGTTCTGGTTTTCAGTTTTTGAATGACGAAGAAATTTTGTCTTTTGTGCAAGAAGAAAACCAAATACATGTAGTGACCGATGATGAAGACACCTCAGAAGTACATGATGTACTTGTAGATTATGAAGAAAACCCAAAACGTCGACCAAGTCCTGAAGAGGCCTTTATAGCACTAGAAACAGCGATGGCTTGGTGCGAGCAAGAAGATGACAGCTGTCCTACACAGCTTCTGCTGTTGAAGAGAATGCGAGACTTAGCAGCCAAAAGGAGACTATCCAGTTTGGTGCAAAAGACGATTCCTCATTATTTTAAATAGTGGGTTACATCTGTGCAAGTACATGTATACGTAAGTTGCGCCTGGTTTTGAATCGTTTGTAATGTTATTTTGAAAACATTTCTCTTTCTTAAAAAAAATAATTAATACAAGTAGTACATGCACTGCAGTGTAATGAAAGATTTTGGTGATACAGTGATCCAATACAGTGTGGGTATTATTATTACAGTACAAGTAAATATGTTTTATAGTGTAATTTCCTTGTGATGGTTAATTATTTTTAGAAATATGTGTACATGTACTCGATACATTATGTAATCCAATTATCCGAACATTTGATTATCCGAACGATGCTCGGTCCCATGGGGTTCGGATAAATGGAGTTCTACTGTATATATATATATATATGAATGTATGTAAGTATCTACGTATGTATGCGTACATTTTATATTTAATAATGCAGCGTTTTCTAGATAACCTTTATCAAAGTAGAAATTGCAGCAACCTTCTCCGTCATATTTGTACTACATTCATCAGTTCACACTATGTGCCAATCAAAGTCAATCTAAATCTGTTTTTCACCAGAATATAGTCACTCTTGAACTTTAACTCTTGCATGTTCTTCAGTACCACTTTCAAACAGCAGAAGATACTACGCCGCTTACTTCGATTGAGAACTCCACGCCTTATCTCCCGGTTAATTATCCCGAGCAGTTCTTGAGAAAACCGCCCATAATCAACTGTGACTGTTGATCTACCACCAACGTACGAAGACTTAATAGAGCCAATAACAAGTTACCACCCTGGAGGCTATAATTAGATACGTTTTCTCAACACTACCTATAGATTGACCACTGTCTACGATCACGGGTAGATCCTGGCTTGATCGAATAAAGCCGTCTTATGTGAGTGTAAAAATTAAGTATCTGGGAGAAATGTGCGTGTGTTTGTGAGCTGGTCTTTTGACCTTCTCCCCGCGATTTTGGACTGCAAACGTAGTGTCTGTTAATCTTCGTGGTCTGAAAAATGTCTGAAACTGTTTTGACATTTTAGAGGGTTTTAAATTCCTTTTTTTTTTTTTGTTCTCACTACTTGTTTTGTTTTTCTTCAACTGCTGCCACTAAGTCACATTGACGCATCTGATTAAGAGTAACTCTGGTGGCCAATAAAGTAATGATGGATCTCTTTAATTTTTAACTACCATCAAAGAACTACTTCTTGTTCGTTTTCAGCTCAATCGTGCCGACATTTAGGCAAATTGTCGTAATAGTTTCAAGTAAAATGCCTTTTCAACTTTGCTTTTCACTTATTTTCTACATGATCATCACACAAGTTGTTATTCATTTGCTGTTTTTTGTTTTCTTTATTGTTTTTTTATTCCCATGGAAAGCAATCCAAGACCTGTTGGGATCTGTTTTAAAAACATTATCTCTTTAACGTTTTACCTTGACAAAATCATGTCTGCTATCAAGTTTCAAAGTATTTGAAACGTTTAATAAGTGCAGCTTATTTGTAACTTTTATCAATGACAGACGATCTGCTTCTCGCCATTCCATCAAATATTTCATGAAAAATTCAAACAAAATTTTATTTGCCAATATTTTCATGGCGCTTTTTATTAATTTATTTGGAAACTACTGAAAAACCGCGCATTACGACCTAGAAACTAAACTTGCGCAAGTACTTTAAAAAAAAAATGCATACCTGTGTGTGTGTTTTGCTTGTGCAAAAGTATCTCCATGTCTTTTGAAAGTCGAATCAGGTTGTTGTTGCCCATGCTGTTGTTTGTTGCCCAGGTGTTTAAGCTTTCCACATACATATTTCTCTGCCTTCCTCTTCTTCTCCTACCTGGTATTTTCACACATAAGACTAATTCCTCCACTCCTCCTCTTCTGTTAATATGTCCCATACATTTCATTTGTCTTCCTGATGGTTTTGATGAGCGATCTATTAACACCCGGAGCTGTCAATACCTCGGCATTTGTATTCTTCTTTGTCCACGAAATTCTCAGTATCCTTCTCAAATACCACATTTCCGCTGCCGTCAGTTTTTTCACAATTTCGTTATTCATTATCCAACATATATATATATATGTGTATGTGTGTGTGTGTGTGTGTGTGTATGTATATATATATATATATATATATATATATATATATATATATATATATATATATATATATATATATATATATATATATATATATGGACTTCGTTGTGTGTGTATGAATATGTGTATATGGACTTCATCTTCCGCCACCTTCAGACGTCAACTTGAATATGTTCAAAGAAAGTAGTGATCAGTCTGAGGCTGTTGACATCTCCGTGGAGCTTTTCCATGAATGGTACTGGTGATAAACTAATGGTGTTTACTACTTTTCTTTGTAGCACGTTCTTTTCAACCATCTACCATATACATGGAGCTGTTGATTATTTCAGGTTAGCCATATGCGCTTTCTCTGTTCCTCGTGTATTGGGCACCTTTGAAGCAGATGGTCAGCAGTCATTATATCAATGCCACAGTTACACTCATCAGTAGTTCCTGTCTTTTGCTTGGTGAATAGATGGTATACTAATCTGTTGTAACTTGTGCGAAGTCTGAAGTTTACCACTTGTTCACTTCTGCTGAGCCGGTAATACGCGTCATTTTTATGTATATATGGACAAGATAGCA
Source organism: Oreohelix idahoensis (assembly GCA_024509875.1). Lineage (NCBI taxonomy): Eukaryota > Metazoa > Mollusca > Gastropoda > Stylommatophora > Oreohelicidae > Oreohelix > Oreohelix idahoensis. The sequence continues at coordinate 81,698 of JAMPIV010013686.1, read as the reverse complement.
CCAGAAGCAAATCCAGAATTAGACACCACAATCGACCTGCTGATTGCTGAAGGCTAAAGCATACAAGCTAGACACAGACGGTAAAGAACATTAATAATACACAAAGGTATTCAGTAACAGATATAATCAGAAGATCAGCACGTCTAAAACAGAAGTAACGAAGATTAGCAGACATCCATGCCCACTCAATATCCTTGTCGACACTATCTCGATAATAATTAAACACGCCAGTGAGTTCAAATACCTGAGAAGCATGTTCATTGAAATTGATAGAGAACAAAAATTGTTTCTCACATTGTCATTAACAGCACAAGGGAGTAAACAAGTAAGTAAAGGAAAACAAAACTATTTTGGGATCGCTTTCATTGTTGCTACCAAATGCATTATAGACAGTAAATGTTTTTTAATATATTTTATTACATGGAATAAACATGGATGACCGGTTATCTTTAATCGGTAATTCGTAGTATCGTGTACAGAAAAAAAAAAATTGAAATTTATGAGTGAAATGACTCAAATGGAAATCTGGAGGCAGAGATGCTGAGAACGAACCATTAAATAAATAATATAAAAGGTATGTTTCAGGCACTCGTGAGAAATAAAGAAGTAGAAAACGTGACCAAAAAAAAACCAAAAACAAAACAAAAAACAGAAATCATAACCTTACAGTGGTGCCTGGTTGTCATAGAGGATAGTAGCGATTCGCTCCCGTAGCTAAGCAATGGTGTAGTTCGGAAGGTCCTGGGTTCGAGTCCCCGGTTAACTGTTTACAGCCCTCGCGTTTCCCCTCTTTATTTGAGCATGAACTAGAGTTGGGACACCACACGAAGGATGGCTGTCGACAGCTCAAAGTGGAGACATTTTGTTGCCGCCCTACAAGACGCCACTGCGACGTGAGGTTTTTGTTAATATAGATGATAGTAGAAGTTATCCAGGTGTATCAGATGATACCAGGATAGAATGCTAGTCAATAGTTCTGGTCGTATAAGCAATACCCCAGTCTTAGAAATAAGCACTGGTGTTTAGATGTCATAGGAATAGTCAGACTGAGAAAATCACTGGCCCAGATGGTAAGAAGTAGTACCAGGATTTAAGGTGTCTCCTCCCTACAACTATCCTATGATAAATTAATGCTAGGGGATAAATGAAATGAATAAGAACTTTAAACACAATGGAAAAAAGTAAACAAGTCCTCAGGTACAATTAATGAATCCTTTAATAGTTAAAATGATTTTCTGTTTCTGCTGTTTGGAAAAAAGTAATAAAAATATTTACAAATGTTATGTTATCTCTTATATAGAGTAATTGCATGAATGTTCTTTCATCTTGGAGAAATAGATTTACAAAAAAGAAGAGTCACTTGGCACTTTAATCAGAAGTACTGTCCTTTTTTCATTCAGGATCTGGAATACTATTCTCTTGGTTAGTAAAGTTAATAAACATTTGCTTTACTGTTCTAGTATTACTGTTCTTTAAGTCCTTTGACTTTTAACACAAGATTGTCATCATTTGACATGCTACTTGAAATAGATATGATAGATGTTTTAGCTGGTGTTTCATATAAGCTTCTGTCAGTTCCTTTATAGAACACTTATCATGGTTCCTGGAGGCTGATGACACTGTACTGTCATGGAGTTTATCAGTCTTGGCAGACCCAACAGTAGGGGTACCAAGAACCAGCTGTAGTTCACACGTTGGATTTCTTCACTTATGTCGGATTGCCGCTGATGAACGTACACATGCGTCTGATAGTTGACAGTATGATCGAATTGTCAAATGAACCCACAACTTCCAAAATCACACTAAACATTAATGGCTTGGCAGGCTGCACACATCTGCAGATGGCAAAGGCATATTGGCAAACTCTGTCCTGCGTCCAGTCTGCTTCAAAACTGTTTTTCAGTGTCCCTTGTTCAAATTGCGCTCCCCTTTTTAATGTGCCAATGCGTTCCGCTGAGAGAGCATGACATCACAGGCGTGTTAGGTCTGCTTAATTTGTTTGCAGGATGAATGAAATTTTGAATTCTGTACAAACTGTTCCACCTCTTTCTCCTCGTTCTCGCCTTCTGTCCATCTGATTCTGTCCATTCAGATCTCGTTAGAACCGGACAGTCCAGAGCTACTATTCCATATAACTTTCGTCCGACCATTTAACATTTTCCTACATCGCTCGAAAGTGTGTAGTGACCCTATGAACTCACTGTTAAGTCGTTTTTCGCATAGGTGTTAGGTGTGCGAGACTTAACATAGCTAGATGCCAGTCTAACTGTGTTAGATGCACTATGTGTGCGCATCTGAGTAAATATATGTTTAATTAATTACGTACCAATTGTTGCACTAAAGAGCACAACTTGGTGCGATCGGTATTGATTGTCGCCTAACAGCGCTGACGCTGAGAGATGAAAATAGCCGGTGATCGAAGACGGTTGTCTTGCAGCATAGTTGATTGAGAGTCTTTCCCCATGTCGTGGGAAGACTTCATGTTGTGTTTATGATGCTATCTTCCTATATGAAGTGTTAGCCATTGCCAATTCTGGCTCGTTTCGTTTGTATCCAGTATCTAACATCTCCTGTTATGAATCTCCAGCAAGATCGTGGTAGGGCTTCGGCATGCCTCTTCATGGCCTGCCGCTAGTGAGACCAGGTCCGCTACTGGAATAACTATTGAATTATTACACTGATGAACCTTCCAGTGAAGATATCCGGCATTATTGAATATTTGGAAAAGTCGAATAAGAAACGTACAAGAAACATTTATTATAATACTCCTGACGTCCTTGGGACTTCGGTAGTCAGTCGTTGAGGTCTGTCAAATTGGACATTGACAATTGTAATTGATGTACTTGTAGTGAAATTGACCGAGATACAACGGTAAAATACTCCAAAGATAACATTTAAGGATAAAAAACATAATGCGTAAGCTGCTGATGTACATGATCGCCTAGACCGCGGGTCATCATCCTCTATAAATTTTGCCTTGCTAGACAGGAGGGGAACGGAGGATCAAAAAGGAAAAAAATATGACTGGAAAGATTGCGTAGCAAGGCTAAGGAGACGCAATTGGGGGGGATGGAGGAAAGTAAAAAATTCACGTCCCCCAAATTGACACGAGGTACGGAATGGACGCTTTTGCGATACTAAGATTTTGATTTGAATTGAGCGGCAGAACGCGGATGGTAGGAAAATTACAAAAATTTAAAAAGTAATTTTTCTTAATATTAATGTTAGGAATATAAAAATTAGCTGGCCGGATGGCCTATTCTGAGCAGTGAACTAATATGTTCTTAAATTTACAAACGGATAGATAATATTGAAGATAATGACAAAAGACAGTGTAGTTCACATCATCGCTAGACTGTATTGAATCTAAAAGTGTCACAGTTTGCACACAGGGACACGACCTTGGGAACAGGTGTTCAAAGTTACTTATTATGGAGGAGAGGGTTTTTGAGCGGTAGCTGTGTCTAAATATAACTTTTTTACGACAAAATTTTAAGGGGAGAGAAAGGTTGCTTCAAAAATCAAGCACATTTTTTTTGAAACACAAGTAGAGACGGACAGACTAACAGATAACCATCCATACTTGACTGAAGCATGACTGAAATGACTTTAGTGTAGAAATTTGAAATTAAAAATAAACCTCGGCAGTGATTGGCCACAGACAATCATATCATTAGCGCTCAGAGCGCATTTGGGGTCATTCTTCAATAATTGTTCAGTGTTAGACACAGATTTTAAAGTGTGGTGTTTTCCCATATGAAAGACAGTGAGTTAAATTTAGGGACGCCATACTATAGCCAGCAGCTCAGCTGAGTTTTGCTAGCAATTCTGTGTTATGTATTCATAATCTGGTAAGATTGAAATTATTTCTTTATATATTTTGAATATTGTTTCATGTTCGAGTGATTTGATACTGCCATATCAAAATCTAGCCTTACAAACAAGTAGGGATTTGCTCTGGACCCCCCGCCCAAGTCAGGGTCTAGGGACCAACAAGGTACATAAACTACAGCAAGGATTATGCAAGATATATCAAGCGTTGAAACAGATTACCTATCTTTTTTTAGGGCCGACAACTAATAAATATTTTTCAGAATCTATAGTCTGGGAGGATCTATCTGATGTAAACCCACCATGGTAACTGTGCTGTTTGGTCAGAGAGATCTGACCTGTCTGTATGATGTGGTTGTTGTGTCAGTGTTGTGTCCAGACGTGGGTAGAGAATAGATTTTGACACATAGCCCATACTTTGATTGCAGAGCTGTGAGTTTCTATCGACAACAAAGCAGAGTCTATTCGGTGGGTGACTGTACTCGAGTGTATCTGTGCAGTTCTTGTGACAGAGACCACCATTATTGCCCGCCAGCACGGAGAGGTGGGACCGCAAGTTTTCAGCACCAGAGCTACAAAAAGATGAGTGAGCCTCTGGTCTGCTGGACATTCACCAACTATTGGTAGTGACTAATATCCCCGTAAAAATTCCCACCATTTTCTGGACATTGTGTAGTCAATATAGACAGGTGTGATGAGGCCACCCCAACAGCACAAACAGTAAATATCCTCCCAAAGAGATGACTACTCGAACTTTTTTTTTAATAAAACTAACTAGTCTAGTACTTAAATAGGTACGCTCTTGCATTTATTATGTAACATTCCATGCATTTTTTTTCATAAATTTTCAATCCTTCTTTTAAAACAAGTTCTGGTCACATAAAACTTGATCCAGAACCAATAAATGTAATATAATTATATCAAAAACTTTATACACGTGAGTTAGTTCAGTGTATTTTAACACTTGTTAATCTTATTAGTCTTCTTAAATGTCTGTGGGTGTATTTATAACTAACACACCACATTACACATCATTACCCTAGACACTTTACGTAGCCACATTCATTAAGAAAAAAAAAATTAAGTGTGAGGTCGTAGTGGTAGCAAGAAAGGCCTTCTGATAATTCTCAACTACATTTTATCTCAGGAGCCTTCACAGCTGGCCTCATACAAGTTACATGTAGTAATAACACCATCATACAATACCATCAACACCACTACATAAATTGGGGTCTTGTCCAGGGATAATTAGCCCAACAGTAAAATTAGGATCTCCTGGTGGGAGAAATAAAAGTAGGGAAATAAATTGTAAAATTTCCTTTAAAATTAAAAGTGTCCCTGCAGATAAAAGTTGGTGAATCTTCACAGCCAGTAATAATTAATTAGTTAACTGGTTAGTTAGAATTAGTTAGACTATAGTCATATAGTAATTAGAAGTACTTAGTGTATTTACTGGTTAGAGATTTATCTTGTATATTATTATATTGTCCAAAAAGTATGGCAGAGCTAGCAAAGTTTAGATCAGCTGCTGTGCTCATTGCGAAGGAGATGGGGATGGATGGTCAAATTTTAATTCAATACGTAACGACTGAATGTGATAAATATATTGAACGGGAAGAAAGGAGATTAGAAAAAGAGGCTGAAAGAAAATTAGAGGCTGACAGGTTAGCTGAAGAAAAGAGATTACAAATTGAGGCTGATAGAGAAATTAAGAGGCTGCAGATTGAGGCAGAAGAAAAACGACAGCAAAGGGAGGCAGAAGATAAAAAGGCCGAAAGGGAAGCAGAAGATAGAAGGTTGCAGAGGGAGCATGAATTACGACTAAGGGAGCTGGAATTACAAGGCCCGGCTCCTGAAAATGGTGCCAGCCCTTTTGCCTCAGATGCTACGCCCAGTATGGGAGCCTCAAACTCAGCTATGGGGTTTCATTTAGACCATTTTGTTGAGAAAGACGATGACATAGAGGGGTACCTAGGACGTTTTGAGTTATTAGCTACTACATATGGGTTAGAGAGAGAGAGGTGGAGCTTAAAGCTATCACAGGGATTGAGGGGTACTTCTTACGAAGTATTTGCCAAAATGAACAGGGAAGACCAAGACAATTATGACATGTTAAAGCAGGCTTTGTTATTAAGGTACGAAAAGAATGGTGAATTTTATCGTAAGAAATTCAGAAATGCCAAACTGTTGTCTGGGGAGACATACCACCAATTTTCTGCCAGAATAGAAACCTATTTGGAGAAATGGACGGCTCTGGGGAAGACCCAAGATCTTAAAGAAATGATCATGATTGAGCAATTGAGAGAGTCCATGGCTCCAGACATGAGAAAATTTCTCATGGAACAGGGTGCAGAGAAGTTGGGGGAAATTTTAAATGTTGCTGAGAGGTATCAGGCAGCTCAGGCAGAGGTAAGTGGTGCTAAGAAGAAGCACATAGACAATTTTAAAGCTCCACAGCAATTTAATAAATTTGATAATAGAGAGCAGGGAAATAAGGGTAGGACAAACTTTGAGCGGCAAAGAAATGACTATCGCGACAGAAACTCACAGTTCAATGACCAAAAGTTCAATGAAAGAAAACCGTTGAACCAAGGAAAAAGATGGTGCAAATGGTGCAAGAAGTATAACCATAACACCGAATTTTGTAGAAGGAAACCTTCAAACATTGCTGCAATGAAGTCGGGGACGCAAAGAGTAAAGGTTAATCCTAAGGGACAACAGGAACCTTATCACCCCCCAGTTTGTGAGGATGTTATTTGTAATGGGGTCACCATAAGGTGCCTTTATGATACAGGTTTGGATTATGATTCAGTTGTGAAGTCTAGCCTAGTGGACCCAAGTCAGTATACCACAGAAACAGTGGAAATACAAGGGGCGACTAAGGACATACCACTCATGACACTTCCCATCGCAAGGATAACGGTGAAAACTCGCTATGTGGAAGGAGAAATCAGAGCAGCAGTGATAGATGAACCAATCTACCCTCTGATATTGGGGTGTAGATACGTCTTCTTGGGGAATCCCGAGAAACCTGTGATCATGGCGACAGTGCAGACCAGGTCACAGAAGAAGGAGGAAGAAGGTGAACCTATAAATGCTCATCCAGAGGAGATGAGGAAGGCGCAGGCTGAGGATAGGACACTCCAGCCATGTTTTAAAAAATTACCCAAATGCCACACACCTCCGAGCAAGGGGGAATATTTCATGAAGAACAAACTCTTATACAGGAAGACAGGAACTAGATCCACTGGTCACGGACAGTTAGTTCTTCCCAAGATATATAGGGCAAACTTAATAAGGAGCTTACATGTTGGAACAGATGGTGACCATGAGAAAGTCGGTATCATCTGCCAAAAGATTGCTCGAAAATACTATTGGCCCGACGTAAATGTCGATGTTGAAAACTTTGTAGAAGCATGTGGCGTATTTCATGAGGGAACACCCACAAAGGGAAAATATGTGCAGGACCTAGAAACGCCACGGGGCAACTTTAGGCCTGAAAGGAAAACTAATTATACTCGGGTAGACAAAGTGGAATGGGAGCCCCCTTTTCACACCCAGTCTTCACTTGAATGGATTAACATGGCTACTATGCGAAGAGTACAAAGAAGAAATTTTACCCAGGATAAGATGACAATCCCTCGGTCAGACTTATATAAACTGGAAGAACAGACAAGAGAGCGAAGATCTCTCATAAACAATCTTAAGTGGGGAGACAAACCCCAGAGAAAAATTGGTAGTGGTCGATTTGTGAGTGATGATTCTAGGAAGAAAAGTCCTCATTATAGAGCTTCTAAGGGACGGGACCCGATGGGTTCCATGAAAAATAAGTATGGTAAATTAAAGATCCAGATGTAACTCTATTAAGGACCTGGACAGATGAGAAGGCGGAAGAGACTGTTACCTCATCGTATCAATACGTGAACGAACTGACCACTCGTTTGAAAGCTGGATGGAAACTGGCAAATGATAATTTGAAACAAGCCAGGAAGAAACATGCAGCATACTTTAATAGGAAGGCAAAGGACAGGGAACTGGCAGTCGGAGAGAAGGTGCTGCTTTTACTACCCGGAAGCCAGAATAAATTACAAATTGGTTGGCAAGGTCCATATACGGTTCTAGAGAAGGTGTCTAGAACAAACTATAAAATTGACAAAAAGGGGAAGGAAAAAGTTTATCATGTAAACCTGTTAAAGAAGTATCTGGACAGACCACTCCAGGAAAGCACCCCCTTATTGACCTTAGCTATTGCAACCCAGATGCAAAAGGAACCACTCACCTCACATGAATACCCATTACATCCTTGTGAAACAGCAGCACAGGTAAAAGTCAGTAAGCACCTGACTAAAAAACCAGAGGGAGAGAGTTCAACAAGTTCTGGAGGAACATACAGATGTATTAACAGATAAACCAGGCCATACAAATTTGCTACAGTATGACATGAAACTGGTAGACTCAAACCCAATCTGTATGAGAGCCTATTCTATTCCGTTCGCGAAGGAGAAGGCATTAAAGGAAGAAATAGATTATTTATTGAAGGAGGGGATTATTTCGCACAGTGAATCATCTTTTAGTTCTAGTGTCGTTTTGTTGAGGAAACCGTCTGGGGAACACAGACTGTGCATAGATTACAGGAAACTGAATGCTGTCACAGAAGGACAAGTGGATCCATTACCAGACACAAAACAGCTATTTGCCAGACTGAACAAGGCAAAATACTTTTCAAAGGTGGATCTTAGTAAAGGCTATTACCAGATCCCAGTGAAGCCTGAAGTGAGACCTTATTTGGCTTTTAGCACTTCGGATGGACATTATGAATTCAATATGCTACCATTCGGACTGAAAAATGCTCCGAGTGTGTTTTCAAGGATGATGCGAAAATTGTTGGACCCCCTGAATAACCCATGTATCACAAATTTCATGGATGATATTCTCGTCGCCACCGAGACCTTTGAAGAACACATTGAAGCTCTGGAGATGTTGTTTGATAGACTTCGGGAGGCGAACTTAACTGCTAGGCCAACAAAATGTTGTATTGGATGCAAAGAGTTGGAATTCTTGGGACACACTGTATATCAGGGTAATATGACCCCTGATCCTAAGAACTTGGAAAAACTGCAGAGAGCACCTAGGCCGCAAACAAAAAAAGGACGTGCGATCATTTGTGTCGTTATGCGGATTTTATCAGAAATACATCAAAAATTTTAACGCTATATGTGCTCCTCTGACTGATCTGACTCGCAAGGGACTTCCAGATAAAATTATTTGGACTGCACAATGTGAACTAGCGTTCCAAGAGTTAAAGGAAAAACTCATTAGCAAGCCTATTCTCAAACTGCCTGATTTGACACAGGACTTTGTCTTAAGAACCGATGCAAGTAATGTAGGACTAGGAGGGGCTTTGTTGCAAGATCATCTTCACCTGATGGGGAACTTAAACCAGTCGCTTATGCAAGCCGCAAATTGAATAAGGCGGAACAAGGATACTCCACAAGCGAAAAAGAATGTTTAGCATTAATCTGGGCAATAAAGAAGTTTCAAATCTATCTGTATGGTAGGACTTTTGTGGTGGAGACGGATCATCAGCCTCTCGTGTTCTTGTCTCAGGCTAAGCATGAAAACGCAAGATTGCTGAGGTGGTCTTTATTGCTTCAACCGTATCAGTTCAGTATCCAATATATCCCAGGCAAATTGAATGTCGGTGCAGATTTCCTCAGTCGGCACCCCTGTGATCAAAATTAGAGTAGTGGCAGACGTGAGGAGTAATTTTACCTATGTGTATCGCTGGTTTTGGAACTTGCCATAGGCATGTTTTCAAGTGGGGAGATGTGTAGTGAAATTGACCGAGATACAACGGTAAAATACTCCAAAGATAACATTTAAGGATAAAAAACATAATGCGTAAGCTGCTGATGTACATGATCGCCTAGACCGCGGGTCATCATCCTCTATAAATTTTGCCTTGCTAGACAGGAGGGGAACGGAGGATCAAAAAGGAAAAAATATGACTGGAAAGATTGCGTAGCAAGGCTAAGGAGACGCAATTGGGGGGGATGGAGGAAAGTAAAAAATTCACGTCCCCCAAATTGACACGAGGTACGGAATGGACGCTTTTGCGATACTAAGATTTTGATTTGAATTGAGCGGCAGAACGCGGATGGTAGGAAAATTACAAAAATTTAAAAAGTAATTTTTCTTAATATTAATGTTAGGAATATAAAAATTAGCTGGCCGGATGGCCTATTCTGAGCAGTGAACTAATATGTTCTTAAATTTACAAACGGATAGATAATATTGAAGATAATGACAAAAGACAGTGTAGTTCACATCATCGCTAGACTGTATTGAATCTAAAAGTGTCACAGTTTGCACACAGGGACACGACCTTGGGAACAGGTGTTCAAAGTTACTTATTATGGAGGAGAGGGTTTTTGAGCGGTAGCTGTGTCTAAATATAACTTTTTACGACAAAATTTTAAGGGGAGAGAAAGGTTGCTTCAAAAATCAAGCACATTTTTTTTGAAACACAAGTAGAGACGGACAGACTAACAGATAACCATCCATACTTGACTGAAGCATGACTGAAATGACTTTAGTGTAGAAATTTGAAATTAAAAAATAAACCTCGGCAGTGATTGGCCACAGACAATCATATCATTAGCGCTCAGAGCGCATTTGGGGTCATTCTTCAATAATTGTTCAGTGTTAGACACAGATTTTAAAGTGTGGTGTTTTCCCATATGAAAGACAGTGAGTTAAATTTAGGGACGCCATACTATAGCCAGCAGCTCAGCTGAGTTTTGCTAGCAATTCTGTGTTATGTATTCATAATCTGGTAAGATTGAAATTATTTCTTTATATATTTTGAATATTGTTTCATGTTCGAGTGATTTGATACTGCCATATCAAAATCTAGCCTTACAAACAAGTAGGGATTTGCTCTGGACCCCCCGCCCAAGTCAGGGTCTAGGGACCAACAAGGTACATAAACTACAGCAAGGATTATGCAAGATATATCAAGCGTTGAAACAGATTACCTATCTTCTTTTAGGGCCGACAACTAATAAATATTTTTTTCAGAATCTATAGTCTGGGAGGATCTATCTGATGTAAACCCACCATGGTAACTGTGCTGTTTGGTCAGAGAGATCTGACCTGTCTGTATGATGTGGTTGTTGTGTCAGTGTTGTGTCCAGACGTGGGTAGAGAATAGATTTTGACACATAGCCCATACTTTGATTGCAGAGCTGTGAGTTTCTATCGACAACAAAGCAGAGTCTATTCGGTGGGTGACTGTACTCGAGTGTATCTGTGCAGTTCTTGTGACAGAGACCACCATTATTGCCCGCCAGCACGGAGAGGTGGGACCGCAAGTTTTCAGCACCAGAGCTACAAAAAGATGAGTGAGCCTCTGGTCTGCTGGACATTCACCAACTATTGGTAGTGACTAATATCCCCGTAAAAATTCCCACCATTTTCTGGACATTGTGTAGTCAATATAGACAGGTGTGATGAGGCCACCCCAACAGCACAAACAGTAAATATCCTCCCAAAGAGATGACTACTCGAACTTTTTTTTAATAAAACTAACTAGTCTAGTACTTAAATAGGTACGCTCTTGCATTTATTATGTAACATTCCATGCATTTTTTTTTTTCATAAATTTTCAATCCTTCTTTTAAAACAAGTTCTGGTCACATAAAACTTGATCCAGAACCAATAAATGTAATATAATTATATCAAAAACTTTATACACGTGAGTTAGTTCAGTGTATTTTAACACTTGTTAATCTTATTAGTCTTCTTAAATGTCTGTGGGTGTATTTATAACTAACACACCACATTACACATCATTACCCTAGACACTTTACGTAGCCACATTCATTAAGAAAAAAAAAAATTAAGTGTGAGGTCGTAGTGGTAGCAAGAAAGGCCTTCTGATAATTCTCAACTACATTTTATCTCAGGAGCCTTCACAGCTGGCCTCATACAAGTTACATGTAGTAATAACACCATCATACAATACCATCAACACCACTACAGTATGTGTCGTCACTGATGTCCAGCCACGGGTGCCAGAGTTTTACTTGCCAGTTGATCAATTCTGATGATCATATTTCTATCATGATGTTCGTCGTTGAATTTGTCGGCCATTTGTAAGCCCGACCAAAAGCTGATCACTATTAAATCAGCAAACCTTATTGACAGTGCAACTTCTATTCGCGTAAAGCACGATCAAACAACTGGTGACCAAACAGTTGAATGCAGCTCTAACACTCACAATTGTATGTATTTACATTACGATATCTTCCGTTCCAAAATCATTCCAGCCATAATACATATATGTGAATATAGAGGCAATCCTCCAGAATCGAAACATATCAGTCTTTCTGCTATTCGTCCATCCTCGTCGTTATACCATCATTCAGAAGGTAGAAGTAAAACACAGGTCACTTTAACAACAAGGTGGCCATATTGTATGCATTGTGACCCTACTCACGGTAGAAGAGGAACGGCTAAGTAAGTAGTAAGTGACCCTACTCGCTCGCCGTTCCGTGATTGCGTGCTATTTTTAGAGACACCGTCGCATTCCAGTACTCGATTTCACTACAGAATTTGGGAACAATTTTGCCACATTGCTCCCCCGTTTTTTTAAGCTGGACGATTGTCTAGCTTAACTATTGGGTACAATGTTGTTGTGAATATTCTTCCGGAAGTCATTTTTCTGCTTTTTAGCCTGTTCCAGATATACGGGATGGCGACTAAGAAAATCTGCACCCACGTTCTGGTTTCTTTGATACCAATTTATCTTTTCTATTTCTCTTTTTGCAGTTCTACTTTTCATCCACGCCTTTACTGCTGGGTCCTCAGCATAAGGTTTTCCATTTGCTTTACAGCATGATGAAATGGGGTCTGTATGTTTCATCTGAATGTTACAGCCCTGTGTTTCCTGATATGTGTTTACGGGTTTCCCTCGCAACTTCCTGGGCATTCGATTTTGGCTAAATGATTGTTTCCTTATATCCAGCTCATGGGGTTCATCCTGTAATCTAGACAGTATGGGATGTTTCTTGTCCCTTCTCCCGCCAATATCGAGAATACCCATGGTCGCTGGTTTATAGGTAGACGTTTTGTGCTAACGCTTCCGTCGACTCTCTGAATCTACCTTAGTGCACTCTGGGCAGGAATTTACATACCGGTTAATGTCCTCAGTAATAACTGGCCAGTAGTAATGGGTCGCTATCCTTTGTTTTGTGGCACCGTTATCCATGTGTTTACTCAAAGTAGCAATGTACCCCATTCTATAACCTTGTTTCTATATGTGGATGGCACCACAGCCTGTCCATATCCTTTTGGTTCTCTGCCAGCGTTTCTGTGCAAGAGTCCATGATCCATATAGAAATCTCCCTTCTCTGGAGGGTGTCGTGAAATATTCTAATCCACATATATAAATTATCAGGTAAATATAAAGCCTAACAAATAAATTCTAATAAAGAAAAGAGCAATGGTAAAATAACAGTGCTGTCACCAAGAATGTACTCGAAAATCCCCTTTGTTTTATGCTTCGTCTGCAAATTGTAACGCTTTCACGTTGATAGTAAAAGCCTACTATATTATTACCCGCTTTCTTCAATGAAACGTGTGCTGTATTTCTTGGAAAAACATTTGAGATACGCAAGCTGAACAATGACCTAATTTTAATATTTCATTCATTCCATTTTATACACAGCGTAACTAAAAGACAGATAAAGCAGGATAGAGAGAAGGGAGAGGCAGAAAGCCGAACGCATGCACAATTAAACACGCGTCTCGCTATTAATGCCACCCCAACAAGCGTAATGCGATACACAATTACTACTATCACGCGTGTAAGGCCACATGCACTAACTTTTTCGGACGGACAGTGATAAAAACACTAACCTTCCCAGAGTTAGGTTTTTAAATCACGAAAAACGCTTATTAGAAAAGATAACATTAGATGGGTTTACGTTTGAAAACATTACAGTACCCAGACAGCACATCTTCGAAACAGGAGGTAGAAGGAATTGCATATTTTGAACGCAGCCACGTAGCTCTTTTAAATTTGTATATTTGGGTTCCTTAGGGCTTGCTGACAAAGAATATGTTAAGTGTTATGCAAATAGTCTAGGAATTAACAAGTTATAACCAAAATAAAATAGTGGGGATGCTTGACAGCATGAAATCATTTCTGCTCATAAAATTTTTTTATAACGTGTTTGAAAAAACCTTACGTACGGAAATAGCCTACCATGTAAACTCCAAATTGATTGGAGCGCAACAAATATAAGACTAAACACGATTGGTCGGACTATAAATACTATCTTTGGTTGTTAGGGGAGACGTAGGAAGGTAAAATTTTTTCAAATACTTGTCGAAACGTGGCTCCATTGGCCAGACTCGCTGATATAATCACTTAGGAGCGTTAGTTCGAGACCACTAGTTCAAATAAGCTTGATAAAGCAACAGTGCGTTGAAGCCAGCTCATATTTTTGCTAAATAAAAGCCTGGAACATAAGCAGATGGGAATTTGTGCCAGTAGTTGTGCCAGAATTCATTGCTAGTCAACGTATCTGTGTTTATTCTATGAATTGTGGTAAGCTTGAAACATTCAGTATCTTTTAATGAAAATTGAATGTGAATTGTTAATTTATGCCTGTATATATGTGTAGTTCAGTAGCAAACATGATGTAAAGCCTATAATGCTCCAGCCTGAACAGAAGGTGTCGGAGGAAAGTAAAACGGCATGGAATGGCCAAACAGTACACTGACACCTAGATGATTGACTAGAAAGAAATAATGCTTGAAGTGCAGAGGCGTGGTAACCATTAAGGAGGTTAATACTGGTATAAAGTATTTCAGATGAAGCTGACAGTTGGCCTAACGCTCTGAACTCAATGTTTGTGGTGTATTGTGCTCAGTGTAGAACTAGAGTATCAATTAGTTATGAAGTAGAAGGTACATCCTTCTTGTTTTCAGGGATCGTGGTCTTGATGGTATTGAGCAGCACCTGGTCAGAGCTTTGCTGAATCCAGAGTCGGACAGCATACTCCTTGGTCCATTTAGCTATCAGTGAGGTGTCTCCAGAGCCCAGGGGAGAAATCGAGCAGAGGAGTCTTTTCCTGCCGCCATCACGCAAGATAAGCTGATGTGGCCAGCTGAGCTCAAAATTATGTACCCCCATCTTAAAATAACATTGTAACATAAACTTAAGAGGGGAAGTAAATTGTTTTAATATCAGGAACTGAGAACATCTCCAATACTAGTTCCAATAAAGACAAAACTATTGAAGTCATGATGACAAATACCAACAGAGCTTGAACAAAACAAAACCAGTATTACCTCATATTACTACTACACAACTGACACACATAGGATACTTTTAATAATATATGTCACTACAATATTCATATTGATAAATTCTGTACATATAACTTGTAATTAAAATTGATTGTGATTCCTGGTTCCCTTTGTATTTGAATCAGGACACATATTCATTCATGACAGCAATCTGAATACATATTGTTATTTGAAAAGTTATCAGTGACTCCTTTAAGATATCCTTGTAGAGTGTTTTATGTATGTGAGTGTCACAGTGTTGTCAAGTGTGGTGGAATAAATTAAATTGTTTATCTGTCTGTTGTTGTTATGACTTACACTTCATCATACACATACCCTAGACATACAACGTAGTCATCACTCTATTCCAGAATAATTCTGACTGAGATATATATATATGTGGCAGCAAGTAAGGTTATCTATAATACACTACTCTTATTAGATATAGATACCTTCACAGCTGATCTCAGTCAGTACACTAAGTCCCCTATAAATATTTATAACATCCCACTTCACCACAGAGGGTTATGTGTTTTTGGCAGTTTGCCAAGACAAGGCTTCAATGTGGTATCATGGGTTTCAGCCTTCGTCATCTCAGTCGGATGAATTTCTAATTGAGTGTCCCTCTCTCTGTTTTTGGAATCTGACCTGGTATGGGTATCCACCACAACCTCATGCTCTCTTTCAGCCTCCAACCTCTTAGCTTCCTTGTATAGTGATAGCTCGGATTCGTAACGTTGTGTCTGGAGGGTCTATTAAACTTGTATTGATCGTTAGGTTGCAAAGTATTGTGGTGTTATGTAGTTGATGTAATATTTAACGTTGATGTTATGATTGACTTTGAGTTACATGCGTGTGTCTTATCTTAGCGCTCCTAAAACTGCATTGACAACTGAAGTTGGTCTCCAGCTGAATATAACCTGAACAATCCTGGGCAGAATTGACGCAACTAGAGTCCTTGTCAGGACTGCTCAATTCCAGCAGTAAGAGCTTTAAGTTCTTCTCAAGGCTTAGCTTTTAAAAGGTGGGTGTACAAGAGTTTTTCTTTTTTTCTCTCCTCCTTTATTTACATTTTTGTTCCATTTTTTTAACTGAATAAAAGGAAACTACTTTGGCCTAATCAATGACCAAAGGGACTTAATCAAGGCAGAATTCAGAAAATGTTTTAAATGATGTCAATAGTCTGTCGATATATTTTACTGACTGAATGGCGTACTTCTTTGATTGACGTGACCACAGCCTCTTGGACTATGTTTCTAAATGAGGATTCTGATCAATAGTAACCCGTCATCTTCGGAGGTTCGTTGTTGTTGTAGAGAACAGATACCCTTAGTCTGGTGCTTATGTTTTCAGGTTCCTACTTGACAGAGAGAGAGTCACAACAAATTTTCTGGTAAGGGGCAAACCAGACTGCAATGTGTGAGTAAAAGACCAACTCTGTAACCGTCTGGTCGTAGCATCGGGTCTACCTGTCCAGGAAAATTAAGTATCTTGGAAGGTCTACACGTGATCAATGACAGAAGTGTATATACAGAAAAGAACTGAAGGAGCTAAGTAAAAGTTTTATTGAAGAAGCAAAGTCCAGAAGTCACCAAAATGACCGATATGATGAAAAGATACATTAACACCTGAGTGATTTACATTTTGTAATTTGTGAAATATTTATATTAAACTTTTATTAGGCATTTATTTCAGTTACTTAAGTGTACTGATATATTTTTATAAATTGCAGTTTGTTGATTCATTCAAATTCCAGTTACAGTTCAAAATTTTGTTCTTGAGTGTGTTCAAAAGAATATTTAATATTTTTAATCAGTAGGGAACTAAAGAGCTTCTTTACACCCAACTTTAAAAAGAGCCACCCTTGGAGCATAGAATAGGTCTCGTTACAGTATAGAAACATGGACAGTGACGAAGCAGTTAGAAGTATGAATTGAGTCCTTGAGATGTTGATGTAAAGAAGAATACGGTGGGTCTCATGAAAAGAGGACAAGACCATTAAAGAAGGCATTTAAGCGCCAGGACTCAAAAGAGAATGAATGAATGAGATCAAAGTTATATAGATCAAATATTTTAGTAATACAGAAAGAAATGACACTTTGCTGAAAACCACAATGGAAGGAACATTTAAAGGGAAACGTGTATGACGTGTTCAGAGATCAACAAGGGTAAGCACGACAGACACGTTGTGTTATCTGCTCCTGTGAGTAGCGAATGGTAACCCACTGATATCAAGCTCGTACTTATGAATGTGGGAACAGTACTTTTCTGCAGACTAGGAAGTTTAGTAATGTAGTGATATGCCTTTTTTTTAAGTAGACGAGAGTTTTGAGTTAAACTACAGCTTAAATGTCATTGTTAGAGTACACCTCTTTGTTGTGTGTCACCCTACTAGTTTTAACCTCAGCAGTGTGAGAGTCTCTTTTATAGTGCTCTAGTGCCGGCCGAGCACTCCGGGGTCAATGCAGAACGTCGGTCCAAAAATGTCCGGCTATCATAGGTCACTCACGCGGTTATTAACGGCACGACTGAGGTTATATCACAGGTCATCTTGTCGATAGAGAGAGTACTCGACACAGACTGTCGACATTTCTGGAAAACTTATGGGTATCGACAACCTGTCATCTTATCGACTTAACTCGAAACGTGATAGAAACCTCGTTGGCTAGATTGTTTGTGTATGTTTTCTACTGGTTCGGCTTTATTTTTTTATTTCTTGGTACATCTTCTCCAAACTCCAACCTTCCAGTTTGTAAAGATCGTCCCTTTTGCTGGCAACATAGGTTCAGTTCACCATCTCTAGTTGTTGCTAGATCCTGTTCTATCTCTCTCAGCAATCTTATGTCTTCGTTGTCACCTTTGTTGGAAAACTGCGGTCGCAGAAATGCATTCACTCATTAACCTTAAGCTTGTCAAGTAGCATTGGCTTCCAACAAACTTATAACCAAGTCTTCCTGTCCTGTGCCATCAGCTTAAGGTCTTTCCATATCTTTCTTCATCACTTTATATGTGTCTCATATTCGCTTTTGTATATGTTTTTTGTGTCTTCCTCTATCTCTTGTATCATGGATATTCCAGAATAAGTGATAACTAGTAATGCTATCAACAGGTGTCCTCAATATATGTCGTATCCATTTCCTTGTTCCACTGGCGCTTTTCTGGTTTGCATCATAAATTCCACATTAGGGACCTTGTAATACCAATTCAGTCTACACAAGCATCCATTTATAAATGAATGAAATAATGACCATAGGAACAAAAATAATATTAATCTTTCAATAATTCTGCCCTCGGTGTGTCATTCAGGATCTCAAGTATCGCCAATCAGACCAACATTAGACGTTGATTAAACTCTCATTTCCTTCTTTATGTCCAGTTACCGTCAGCCTTCGTGCTGTCATCTTCAAGACGTAACAGCTCAAAGAGCCACGTTCAAGAATATACTAACAATAAATAACAATAAAAGTAGAAATTATTATTTCATGGCTCTTTTCATTCTGGTTGCAATTATCTCTTGTCCGGTGTCAATGTTTAAAAAAAAATTAATAAAAAAATCAGGAAATACATTGATTTTTTCCCAAATAAAATACAATTGATTGTAATGTGAAAGGTAACAAACAGTAATTAAAATGATATTGTAATGTGAATCGACGCTCCGCTATCTGAAGATCGCGCTGGACCATTATAACATCTGTAACTCTTCAGCATTGAAAACTCACGTACGCTGTCGGGCATTCAGAAACATATACTGTATAAATGACCTACAATGTAGGACAAAGGATAGACAAACAGAAAGATGCAGTGGCGGATCTACATTGGAAAAAGGGGGGGGGGAGGCGCCGGAAGCTTGAACTCTTGGAGGGGCCCCTTTTATTTAAAAGAAAGTGTGGGGGTATGGGACAAAAACGTATTATAGAGAAAACTGTAATTAGAGGTTCTGAAGCTCAAGCTTCATTAGCTTCATACTAGATGCGCCTCTGGAAAGATGAATAAGAGGACAAAAAGATAAAAGTGGAGAGACAGATGGGGATAACAAGTCATAGAGACAGATGGGGATAACATGTCGTAGAGACAGATGGGGATAACAAGTCATAGAGACAGATTAGGATAACAAGTCGTAGAGACAGATGGGGATAACATGTCATAGAGACAAGTCAGTGACGTCGATACGGATAGCCTGTTAGCATCACGCTCCATCCCTACCCAGCTGTAAAGGTATACCCGACTCTGCTCTAGAGTTAGGGAAAGCAAAAGGCAGCGAGGAAGAGAACTGGTCGCCCTACCTCATAAAAGAACGTCTGGACCTAGTATCGTGAAGTCTCTAACACTTCACTCCTCAACCGCTGTATCTGCTATTAGACTATCTTTACCTTTTTACTGCTATCCATCATTGTCACTTTCTCTCTAAATTGGTAACAATCTTTACTGATTCTTAAGTGATCAATTTTTTTTTTAACTTCAGTCCAAAGTTCCATCAGTAGGTACAGAAAGTCTATTGACTCAAGCTGCGTCTGTGGCCATTATTAAAATCACTTAAGCCCTCGTTAATCGTGTGCTATCGAAGGCTACACTCAACAGGACAATTATTTCTAGATTTAGGGACCCCTTCAGTCATTTAAAGGGACATCTGTGGTAGCATTCTATGGAGTGAGTCACGTGGTAATTGTATTCCTGGACAGCTATCAGTCTGTGCGTGTGGATAGACAAATGCGCGAGAATAAGCCAGACTGACAGCTTTCTATCAATATAATCACATAATCAATTAGTACATCTATCTATCTATCTATCTATCTATCTATCTATCTATCTATCTATCTATCTATCTATCTATCTATCTATCTATCTATCTATCTATCTATCTATCTATCTATCTATCTATCTATCTATCTATCTGTCTATCTATCTATCTATCTATCTATCTATCTATCTATCTATCTATCTATCTGTCTGTCTGTCTGTCTGTCTATATATATATATATATATATATATATATATATATATATATATATATATATATATATATATATATATATATCTGTTCATCTGTCTGTCTGTTTGTCTATCCATCTATCTATCTATCTATCTATCTATCTATCTATCTATCTATCTATCTATCTATCTATCTATCTATCTATCTATCTATCTATCTATCTATCTATCTATCTATCTATCTATCTATCTGTATGTCTGTCTGTGTGTCTATCCATCCACCCATCCATTCATCCATTCATCCATCCATTCAACCATCTATCTATCTATCTATCTATCTATCTATCTATCTATCTATCTATCTATCTATCTATCTATCTATCTATCTATCTATCTATTTATCTATCTATCTATCTATCTATCTATCTATCTGCCAGTCTGCCTGTCTGCATTTCTGTCTTTCTATCTATCCGTCTGGCGTCCGTCTATCTACATATCAGTCTTTCTCCTTATCTATTTGAATGTCTGTTTAACCATCTTTCTGTGTGAATGTTTGCATGTCTATCTATATTTCTATTGCAACAACTGACAGGTGTAGCCTAGAGCAGGAGTTGGCAAACTACGGCCCAAGGGCCGAATTCGGCCAGCGATTTCAACTTATCCAACACGCTAACAATGTATCAGTCTTTCGTATCATTGATCCATTTCTTATAATGTCACATCAAAATGGAGAATATACATTATTTTTAACTGATAAATTTTGCTTAAAAAAAAGTTCCCATTCTTTTCGCTTATTCCCCCAAAAGTTCTAACTGTACATAATTATATATATATTCTTTTTTATAGAGTACACACATTCTGACGAAAAAAATGTGTACAGATGTTTTTTCCTAATGTTGTAAACATCCTTGATTTTATCATTATAAATAATATATGTAAAGGTGTGTTTCAGGTACTCGTGAGAAAGAAAGAAGTAATTATATTTTACCATGTCCTCTTGACCCATGAGACCTCAATTATTCACTCTTTAAATTATTTTACGTCTCTAAAAAAATTTGCCGACTTCTGGCCTAGAGAACAACAAGGCTGAATCATACAAGCGCCATCACGCTTTATCTCATTACTAAGTATAAGACTGTGGTAATATATACAATTTAAAAGAAACATATATATCAATAATAAGGACACTATTCAAACTAGTTGTGGGTTATGATGTATATTACGAAAAAATTGGTGCTATTTAATTTAAAAATTGAAATTATTTAATGATGCGTATAAAACGTATTGTGGGTTATGGCTTATATTATTTTAAAAAATTGGTGTGTTACTGTAATTTGATGGTACATATAATAATACTTTGATATAAGGACGTTGATATTCAAATAAATGTCAGTGTCTACAGCCACAATGACTATACAGATAAAAGTAGTCTCATAGAAAATACTGCCGTAGGGAAGTGAAAATCAGACCTAAAGGTCTTTTGTATTTGGACATGCGCACTAATATAACCGACTAGCTTTAATGGGGCGCACCTCGCCAAAACGAGGCAAAATTTTATTTTTAGAAAAAAATACTTCATTATCTTAGGTATCAGCTTTATGAGTTAGGATGACCAGTTTCCTTTTTCTCTGCTTCTGCCTTCTCTAACTGAAGAGCTGAGCCAGGTACCCATTTACAGCTAGGTAGACTGAAGCGTGACGCTACTTTGGTTTTGAACACGGTAGTTTTCCCTCGAGAAACAAGCCCTCTATCCATAAACAACTGTTTAATATTTGATAGAGCCTATCAGAACTGGAAACAGGTGAAAATGATGAGGAAAACATGGAAAGAACATGAGTGGATGGCACAGGACAGGAAGACTTGGCATGTGTTTTTTGAAGGCCTATGCTTCTTGGGGAGCTAAAGGGTATTGATTGATTGATTGACTATCAGTGTGTACCATCAACTCAAGATACATAATACGTTGGAGTTCCATTGCAGCTGACTTTCTATGTGTAGGTGACAGCTGATCTCATGTGTTGGTTATGTGGTCCATTTTTCCAGTCTGAAAACTCTAAATTGTTCTTCCTTTGCATAATACAGACTCTTTCGTTATTTTGTATGGTTCTCACTATAAATCCACAAAATGAGCATCACACCAGTGATCTTAATATTACTATTTTTCTCACAAATAAAAAGTCTTTATCCCATCTTAAACAAAGACATAATTCTATAAAGCATAAGAAGAGATGTCAAATTTATAAACTTTGGCACCCGTTGTTTTAATTTGCTCAAATAGGTATTTGTACGCATATATATATATATATACTTGAAATTATTAGTAAATGGAGAATTGTATATTGAAACCTCATACAATGGTAAAGGTAATCCCATAGCAGATAATGCCAGAGTGTTGTTAGAGTCTTCACTATACCAGGTCCAGCTTTATAAGGTGAAGTGATCAGTTTCTTTCCTTGCGGGCTTTGACTTCCCTAACTCAGGAGCAGAGTCAGGTAGGGTAAGGTGGGGGTAATTGGACCACATACATTTAAAGATGGTAAAAATAGTAACAAAATAAAAGAAAGTAGTCAAATTTTCCCTGAGATGTCTTTTATTTAGTACGCACGTGCAATGCACATCAGAAACAATACTTCAAGCATATTCAAGTTAATTTAAAAATTAAATCTTGCTCTACCAGGAGATAAGGTTTATTACACTACAGTGTATATACATACAACAGTACCAGTACAAGTTAAAGAGTACAGGTACAGCTAGGAAGGGAAATCTGATCCGTCAAGTAATTACATATTTTATTAACAAGTCAAAAAACTATGGTAAAATAAGCATGACAATCCATCACCACATCAAAAAACCTCAATACGATGCAGGTAACGATGTATGAGACACACAAAAAAGGAGGTTAGTATAAAGATTTGGAACACTCCAGAAAAAAAACCAAGTAGGTTCCACATTCCCACAATTATTGGGTGAGGGTTAAACTAATAATTCTTTGCTGGAAATCCGGAGATAAAGAGTCCTACCTACACAATCTAATCTTGCTGACCTGTCCCTGTCAGCGACACTGCTAATAAATTTCACTAACTGCTCCAGTCCACAGTGTTCTTAAAATCTACTCTCCCCTCTATAAATTTGAGTGCACTCTCCCCGGGTCCTTCTTTGTTGGCGCGCGTGCGTTGATGCTCCACTGAAATCGCAGATAGCCGTTGGAGATATACTAACCCTCTCTTCTCTATGGTAATTGCTGACTAATCCGTGAATTAACTGCACCCGGCTGTAAATCCAGGTACTCGAGAGGTGCGATGAAAACACTCACGATACGATAGATGCTGATAAATAAATCCACGTTCTGTATTTGCCAAATACTAAGATAGCAGCCCTAAATAAAAGTGGGTGGCGTAGCTTGATGGAAAATAAAACTGGTGCCTATGGAGCGGCGTTCCTATAACTTGATGAATTATTTATGTTTTCCTAGCAAGGGTAATCATCAATGGGCCCGTACTAGAGTGATGATAATAAGCTCTACTATAGTTGGTGTGCAACCCAGTTGTACATGGGTCGATGACTTCCCCGTTATTCCACGAAGGCAAAATCAGGCTGATGGCTCAACGGTCTACCGGAGATGACAGGAGTTTGTTGTAACGAAAACATAATCAAACCCTATGATCAACTCGCTAAATTACATCATAAACATTACAACACGTCACAACAGATAAACAGGGTCGAAATAGGTATAGATAAACATACACCTATCCCATCTCCCCCTTCCAGCTGGTCAATTTTGACCTGGTGGTTCGCAGTTTCTTCTTACTCTCCCCTGCTCACCGTCCGATCAGCAGACATCCCACAATAAGTGCAGGGCCGGCTTAATGTAGCTTTTGCGTAATAATACGAAGACCGGTTTCCCCGCGACTAACGATGAGATGGGTTTTAGACATGTATACAAGGCTGCCATCCCCCTCTCTATACCTGGCGAAGCGTGACCTTATAATCAGTCAGACGACTAACCGACCGGCAGATGCACAATTCGCCGACCAGTCCAAAGTGGTAGCACTGGCGTTTGGCACATTTAATAGTTACATACAGCATATGACAACAATAGAATTATGCACTAGGAAAGCATTATAAGTGAGTTTAAAATAATCAACTAATGTACAGGTTCTTACTTAATTTCAAGTTACATTTGGGGAAAAAATTATATTTACACAATCCGCTCTTGAGGCCAAAAGATTTCGATTGCTTAGGTTAACCTTTTTGTGTGTTAAAAACTCAATTACATAGTTTTAATGAACTATATCAGACATCAAGTCACACAACCATTGGGCTCTTATAACTAGGAGCAGCATAAAATCACAATTCCCTTCTCAAAAAAGAAAACTGGCTATAGCTTCAGATTTCGGGTTGCTAGATTGCTGTAATTTACTACATTACTAAAATCCTTTATGAAGGCTTACTCTGACTTATTACAAATTCCAAGCACAAATTTATACTAATTACCACGTACTAAACTTGCTTACCAAGACTGTCAGAATCTCCCACTCTATAATAGCAGGCAAGCTGGCGTTAAGTTTTCTAACTTCTCACGGCAAGAATTTTTAGGATTGACGCCATCAGAAGCAGAAGTAGCCGGTATATATATTAATAGCAGGATCGCAGGTGTGCGCGCGTGGGCTAACACGTGTGTAGAGAACAAGTCGTAACTATTACCCAGATAATTCTCCTACCAACAAGCTACAAAGAATTAGCGTAATAGAGCAAAGATTGTTATGCATAGAGAGTCCCAAAATTCCTGGCATCAAACACAGGGAAGTTTAGGAGACCATCACCTCAGCAGCGCATGTGTCTTCGAACCAGTCGCTCCTTAGACCGGACTGCCACGTAACATGACGGAACTCCAGGAACAGTTTCCCGTGTTTACGTGCAAAAAAAAGAGAGAAACCGACAATAGATTGCGTAATAGGATCTGCACGTGGACTGTAATGAAGTCTGATTCATATCTCGGCATGATTCAAGAATTATCACCGTACAAACCCCTTGGATGTAACTGACCAATGAAAAGCCAGCTTGGTATAAATAGTGTCGGAAGATCGCTTGACATGGAGGAAACGAAAGTGCAGATGTTAAGGATATTTCGGAAGGCAGTGTGCAACTAATCATGGAATACCTAGATAAAGAAGGACCCAATTCGATAACAGGGTACATTAGCTTTAGGCAGATAGCAATAGATTCACTGCATGTATTGTAGAGCCGAAGTTATTATGAATAGAAGACAGTGGAACATGAACCATGTTGTGTTTTTCCCAGTTTCGGCTGCTCCAGTGAATAGTCGGATAAACTATAGGCTAAAATAGATATCTGTAGTAATAGCGCTCATTCATAGGAGTAAAATAAGCCTAAGATGGAGGAAATCGGTGCAGAAATAAGGATTCCAGAATTATTTTGGATTTACTATCTTAGCACATCTTGCGTTTCCTACACGATTTTGGATGCATGCAAACGTACCTTATGTCGTGAGAAATTCTAATCCACATATATAAATTATCAGGTAAATGTAAAGCCTAACACATAAATTCAATAAAAGGAAAGAAGAATGGTAAAGAACAGTGCTGTCACAATGACTGTACTCGAAATCCCCCTTGTTTTCTCCTGCGTCTGCAAATTGTAACGTTTCACGTTGATAGTAAAAGCCTTCTGCAGCATACACGCGTTTCCCCAACACAATAAAATGTGTACTCCATTTCTAAGAAAAACCTTGAGATACGCAAGATGACCTAGATTTAAAATTCCATTCATGTCATTTTATACACTACGTTACCAAAAAAACGAAAGACAGATGGACTAAAGATAGAAAGAAAGGGAGAGGCTGAAAGCAGGAACGCATGCAACACTAAACACGCGTCTCGCGATACACAATTACTACCATCACGCGTGTAAGGCCACAAGCACTAGCTTTTTTCAAATCGACAGTGAAAAAAAAAACACTACACACACGAGAGTTAGTTTTTAAAAACTCACAAAACGCGTATTAGGAAACATGACATTATACTGGTTTACGTTTGAAAACATTACAGTACCCAGACACCACATCGTATTCGAAGTAAACAGGAGGTAGAAGAAAATGCATATTTTGAACGCAGCCACTTAGCTCCTTTAAATTTGTATATTTGGGTTCCTTAGGACTTGCTGACAAAGAATATGTTAAACGTTACGCAAATAGTCTAGGAATTACCAAATTATAGCCAAAAGAAATAGTGAGGGATGTCAGACAACACCCAAATCAGAATCGCTCAGTGGCAGATTTTCACCCCACCATTGTACGGGAAATGGGTCTCCATGTTAAATCCGATTTGATTGGAGCGCAAGAAATGTAAGGCTAAACACGATTATCGGGTTATAAATACTATCTTTTGTTGTCAGGGGAAACGGGAGTAGGAGTACTTTTTTTTCAAACGATTGGGTAAACATGGCACGATTGGTTAGACCCGCGAATATAGTCAATCAGAGGCGTCAGGTCACCACCACATGTTCAAATAAACTTACTACAGAACCAGTGTGTTGAGCGCCAGTGCATATTTTTCTAAATAAAAGCCTGGGACATCGGCAGATCGAAATTGTGCTATATTCATTGCCAGTCAACGTAACTGTGTATTATTCCATGAATTGTGGTAAGCTTGATATATTCAATATCTTTTTAAT
Organism: Oreohelix idahoensis; assembly: GCA_024509875.1. Lineage (NCBI taxonomy): Eukaryota > Metazoa > Mollusca > Gastropoda > Stylommatophora > Oreohelicidae > Oreohelix > Oreohelix idahoensis. The sequence goes on along the minus strand of JAMPIV010013686.1, from coordinate 54,887 downwards.
GAAAATTGAATGTAAATTGATAATTTATGTCTGTATATATGTGTGGTTCAGTAGCGAACATGAGGCAAGGCCTATATAGTGCTCCAACCTGAACAGAAGGTGTCGGAGGAAAGTAAAACTGCATGGAATTGCCAAACAGTACACTGACACCTATCTTATGGACTAGAAAGAAATAATGCTGGAATTGCAGAGGCGTAGTAACCATTAGGGAGGAATATACTGGTGTAAATTATTTCAGATGAAGCTGACAGTTGGCCTACCGCTCTGAACTCAGTGTTTGTTATGTATTGTGTTCAGTCTGTAAATGGATTATAAACTAGTTATGAAGTAGGAGGTACAACCTTCTTGTTTCAGGGACCGTGGTCCTAACGCTATTGAGCAGCACCTGGTCTGAGCTTTGCTGAACCTAGAGGCTGACAGCATACTCCTGGGTCCAGATAGTGACCAGTGAGGTGTCTCCAGAACACAGGGAGGCTATCGAGCAGAGGAGTCCTATCCTGCCGCCATCACGAAAGATAAGCCTATGTGGCCAGTGGAGCTCAACATTATGCCCCCCCCCTCAAAATCTGACTTTATAATAAACCAGAGGGAAAATACAGTGTTTAAATTGATAGGAACTGTGAACTTTTCCCCATACCATTTACAAGATAAACAAACACTTGAAGTCATGATGACAAATAACAACATAGCTTGAAAAAACAAAACCAGTATTACCTCATATTACTACTACACAACTGACACACATAGGATAATATTAATAAAATATGTCACTACAAGGTTCTTATTGATAAATTCTGTACATATAAATTGTAATTACAACTGATTGTGATTCCTGATTCACTTTGTAGTTGAATCAGGACATATATATATAAATGAAAGTGCTTAATACATATTGATATTTGAAAATTTACCAGTGACTCATTTAAGATAGTCTTATAGAATGGTACATGTGTGTGAGTGTCACAGTGTTGTCAAGTGTGGTGGAATAAATTAAATTGTTTATCTGTCTGTTGTTGTTGTGACTTACACTTCATCATATACATACCCTAGACATTTAACGTAGTCATCACAATATTCCAGAATAATTCTGACTGAGGCATAATGTGGTAGCAAGTAAGGTTATCTGTAAAACACTACACCTATTAGCTACAGATACCTTCACAGCTGATCTCAGTCAGTACACTAAGTCCCCTATAAATATTTATAACATCCCACTTTACCACATATATTGGGGTCTCGCTCTCGGGATTTTGAATCTTTCCCTATTAAAAATATTGGGGGTAATTCACTTCAGGGAATAATAGAAATTAAAAAGGTATCCTTGGGTGAAAATAAATAACGTTGAGCTATCAGTGCCTGTGGTTGTCATTAGATAATTATTGATAGATTGAATTATTACATTTGCATGTTAGACAATGGCCGACTTGGAAAAATTTCGATCTGCTGCTGTACAGACTGCGAAAGAGTTAGGAATGGACGGGCAAATTATGATTGCTTATGTCACGGCTGAATGTGACAAATACATTGAACGGGAAGAAAGAAGATTAGAAAAAGAGGCTGAAAGAAAGTTAGAGGCTGAAAAAGAGATTAAGAGGTTACAGGCTGAGGCTGAGACTAAGAGGTTGCAGATTGAGGCTGAGGCTAAGAAATTGGAGGCAGAAAGAGAAGACAAAAGATTGGCTGCAGAATGGGAAGCCGAGGAAAGAAGACAGGCTGCAGAAAGGGAAGACAAGCGATTAGCTGCAGAAAGGGAAGCAGAAGATAAAAGATTACAAAGGGAACATGAGTTACGACTAAGGGAGTTTGAGTTTCAAGGCCATGCTCCTGAAAATGGTGCCAGTCCCTTTGCCTCTGATGCCACTGCTAGCCAGGGAGCCTCAACCTCAGCTATGAATTTTAATTTAGATCATTTTGTTGAGAAAGACGATGATATTGAGAGCTATCTAAATAGATATGAACTATTAGCTACCACATATGGGTTAGAGAGAGAAAGGTGGAGCTTAAAGTTATCTCAAGGGCTTCGTGGGGCAGCTTATGAAGTTTTTTCCAAAATGAGCAGAGGTGATCAGGAAAATTATGACATGCTAAAGCAGGCTCTTTTGTTAAGATATGAAAAGAACGCAGAATTTTATAGGAAAAAATTTAGGAATGCTAAACTACTGTCAGGTGAAACCTATCACCAGTTCTCTGCACGGTTAGAGACATACTTGGAGAAATGGACTTCTCTGGGGAAAACCCAAGATCTTAAGGAAATGGTCCTTATAGAACAATTAAGAGAGTCCATGGCTCCAGACCTGAGAAAGTTTCTCATGGAACAAGGTGCAGAGAGGCTGGGTGAGTTGCTAAATGTTGCTGAAAGGTATCAAGCAGCTCAGGCAGAGGTATCAGGTAATAAGAAGAAACAGCTGGAAAATTTTAGGGCACCACAGAACTTTAATAAATTTGATCCTAGAGATCAAAACAAAGGTAAGCACCAGTTTGATAGGCCACGGTATGACAATAAAAATAAAACCCCACAATTCGATGAAAGGAAATATGATGAAAGAAAATCTTTCAACCAAGGGAAAAGGTGGTGTAAAAATTGTAAGATGAACAATCATGACACTGACCGTTGCAGAAGGAACCCTATTGTTATGGCCACCCTTCAGGTCAGGTCGACCTCAAGAAAGGAGGAGGATATTCTGTTGAATACCACTCCAGAAGAGATGAGGAAGGCACAGGCTGGGGATAAGACCCTCAAGCCTTGTTTCAGGAAATTGTCAACTTGTCATACAACTCCAGGCAAGGGAGATTTTTACATGAAAAACAAGTTGATGTATAGGAAGACTGGAGCTAGATCCAAAGGTCAGGGACAGCTGGTTCTTCCTAAAAGATATAGGTCAGAATTAATAAGGAGCCTACATGTGAAACCAGATGGGGACCATGAGAAAATAGGTACCATCATCCAAAAGGTGGCTCACAATTATTATTGGCCCAAGGCAAGATGGGACATTGAGAATTTTGTAGAAAGGTGTAGCATAGCACATGAGGGAACACCCACAAGTGGGAACATTGATCAGGACCTGGACACGCCAAGGGGCAAAATTAGGCCTGACAATACGAAGAGAAATAAATTTGATAAAGTGGACCAAAGGGAATGGGAAGCCCCTTTTCACGGACAAGCTTCACTTAACTGTTTTACAATGGCCACTATGCGGAGAGTGCAAAAAGATGTCTTACCCCAGGATAAGCCGAAAATCCCTCAATCGGACTTAAACAAACTGGAGGAAGAGGATGTAGAGAGGAAATCTCTCATCAAGAATTCTAAGTGGGGAGACAGCCCCAAGAAAAGAATTGGTAGCGGTCGTTTGGTGCATGATAATTCTGGGAAGAAAAATCATCACTACAGAGCTTCGGGTGGAAAGGACCTGGCATGTGCCAGGAGAAATAAAGTTCCGAATTTAAAAGTCCATATGTAGCTCTGTTAAGAACGTGGACTGACGAAAAGGCAGAGGAAAATATTACATCCTCATACCAATATGTGAATGAGCTGACCACTCGTTTAAAAACTGGCTGGAAACTTGCCAATGAAAATTTGAAACAAGCCAGGAAGAAACATGCTGCCTATTATAACAGGAAAGCTAAAGACAGAGATTTGGCTGTGGGAGAGAAGGTACTGCTTCTTCTCCCCGGTAGTCAGAATAAGTTACAAATTGGGTGGCAAGGTCCATATACAGTTCTAGAGAAGGTGTCTAGAACAAATTATAAGATAGATAAGAAGGGGAAAGAAAAAATCTATCATGTGAATCTCCTGAAGAAATATTTGGAAAGAGAAAATCAGGAAGAGACACACTTGTTGACCTTGTCTATCGCCATGGAGATGAAAAAGGAACCACTTTCATCATTTGAATATCCATTACATCCCTGTGAGACAGCGGCACAGGTGAAAATCAGTACACATTTAACGAAAACTCAGAAAGAGAGAGTGCAACAGGTTCTAGATAATCATGCAGAGGTGTTAACAGACCGACCAGGGCATACAAACTTATTGGAATATGATATGAAACTGATAGACTCCACACCTGTCTGTATGAAACCATATTCGATTCCTTTTGCTAAGGAGAAAGCTTTGAAGGAAGAGATAGACTATTTGTTGAAGGAAGGAATTATTTCACACAGTGAATCTTCGTATAGTTCCGGTGTTGTACTCTTAAGGAAGCCCTCTGGAGAACATAGACTCTGTATAGATTACAGGAGACTGAATGCTATTACAGAAGGACAGGTGGATCCATTGCCGGATACAAATCAGTTGTTTGCCAGACTAAATAAAGCTAAATATTTCTCAAAAGTTTACCTGAGTAAAAGATACTATCAGATTCCAGTAAAGCCTGAGGTTAGACCATACCTAGCTTTTAGTACCTCAGAAGGACACTATGAGTTTAATAGATTGCCATTTGGATTGAAGAATGCGCCTAGTGTCTTCTCTAGAATGATGAGAAAATTATTGGACCCTCTGAATAACCCATGCATCACAAATTTCATGGATGATATCCTTATAGCAACAGAAACATTTGAGGAGCACATTGACTCTCTGAACATGCTGTTTAATCGACTTAGGGAAGCGAATTTAACAGCCCGACCAACCAAATGTTGCGTTGGATGTAAAGAATTAGAATTCTTGGGACACACAGTTTATCAGGGAAACATGACCCCTGACCCAAAGAATTTAGAGAAACTAAAGAAAGCCCCGAGACCACAAACCAAGAAAGACGTGAGATCCTTTGTCTCATTATGTGGTTTCTACCAGAAGTATATCAAAAACTTTAATTCCATATGTGCACCGTTAACTGATTTGACACGTAAAGGACATCCAGATCGAATTACATGGACACCACAATGTGAAATGGCTTACCAAGAATTGAAGGAAAAGCTAACAAGTAAACCTATTTTGAAATTACCTGACTTAAGTCAAGAATTCATAGTAAGGACGGATGCCCGTAATATTTGGTTAGGTGCGACTCTGCTACAGAAATCAGATGCATTGGATGGGGAATTAAGCCCAGTGGCATATGCTAGCAGAAAGTTGAATAAAGCTGAAACCAATTACTCAGCTAGCAAAAAAGAATGTCTTGCAGTAAATGGGCGATAAAGAAATTCAATATTTATCTGTATGGGAAGGCATTTAAGTTGCAAACGGATCACAAACCTTTATCGTTTCTAGCACAGGCTAGATATGAGAATTCTAGATTACTCCGTTGGTCATTATTGATGCAGCCATTTGAGTTTAGCATAGAGTATATAAGTGGAAAAACAAATCTGGGAGCGGATTTTTTAAGCCGCCATCCGTGGGATGAGAATCACCCTAAACCCCAGGAATAATAATAAATTTCTCTATGTGTATATAGAATTATAGACTGACATATAACGTCTGTTTTAAGTGGGGAGGATTTGTCGTGAGAAATTCTAATCCACATATATAAATTATCAGGTAAATGTAAAGCCTAACACATAAATTCAATAAAAGGAAAGAAGAATGGTAAAGAACAGTGCTGTCACAATGACTGTACTCGAAATCCCCCTTGTTTTCTCCTGCGTCTGCAAATTGTAACGTTTCACGATGATAGTAAAAGCCTTCTGCAGCATACACGCGTTTCCCCAACACAATAAAATGTGTACTCCATTTCTAAGAAAAACCTTGAGATACGCAAGATGACCTAGATTTAAAATTCCATTCATGTCATTTTATACACTACGTTACCAAAAAAACGAAAGACAGATGGACTAAAGATAGAAAGAAAGGGAGAGGCTGAAAGCAGGAACGCATGCAACACTAAACACGCGTCTCGCGATACACAATTACTACCATCACGCGTGTAAGGCCACAAGCACTAGCTTTTTTCAAATCGACAGTGAAAAAAAAAACACTACACACACGAGAGTTAGTTTTTAAAAACTCACAAAACGCTTATTAGGAAACATGACATTATACTGGTTTACGTTTGAAAACATTACAGTACCCAGACACCACATCGTATTCGAGGTAAACAGGAGGTAGAAGAAAATGCATATTTTGAACGCAGCCACTTAGCTCCTTTAAATTTGTATATTTGGGTTCCTTAGGACTTGCTGACAAAGAATATGTTAAACGTTACGCAAATAGTCTAGGAATTACCAAATTATAGCCAAAAGAAATAGTGAGGGATGTCAGACAACACCCAAATCAGAATCGCTCAGTGGCAGATTTTCACCCCACCATTGTACGGGAAATGGGTCTCCATGTTAAATCCGATTTGATTGGAGCGCAAGAAATGTAAGGCTAAACACGATTAATCGGGCTATAAATACTATCTTTTGTTGTCAGGGGAAACGGGAGTAGGAGTACTTTTTTTTTCAAACGATTGGGTAAACATGGCACGATTGGTTAGACCCGCAAATATAGTCAATCAGAGGCGTCAGGTCACCATCACATGTTCAAATAAACGTACTACAGAACCAGTGCGTTGAGCGCCAGTGCATATTTTTCTAAATAAAAGCCTGGGACATCGGCAGATCGAAATTGTGCTATATTCATTGCCAGTCAACGTAACTGTGTATTATTCCATGAATTGTGGTAAGCTTGATATATTCAATATCTTTTTAATGAAAATTGAATGTAAATTGATAATTTATGTCTGTATATATGTGTGGTTCAGTAGCGAACATGAGGCAAGGCCTATATAGTGCTCCAACCTGAACAGAAGGTGTCGGAGGAAAGTAAAACTGCATGGAATTGCCAAACAGTACACTGACACCTATCTTATGGACTAGAAAGAAATAATGCTGGAATTGCAGAAGCGTAGTAACCATTAGGGAGGAATATACTGAAGCTGACAGTTGGCCTACCGCTCTGAACTCAGTGTTTGTTATGTATTGTGTTCAGTCTGTAAATGGATTATAAACTAGTTATGAAGTAGGAGGTACAACCTTCTTGTTTCAGGGACCGTGGTCCTAACGCTATTGAGCAGCACCTGGTCTGAGCTTTGCTGAACCTAGAGGCTGACAGCATACTCCTGGGTCCAGATAGTGACCAGTGAGGTGTCTCCAGAACACAGGGAGGCTATCGAGCAGAGGAGTCCTATCCTGCCGCCATCACGAAAGATAAGCCTATGTGGCCAGTGGAGCTCAACATTATGCCCCCCCCCCCCCCTCAAAATCTGACTTTATAATAAACCAGAGGGAAAATACAGTGTTTAAATTGATAGGAACTGAACTTTTCACCATACCATATAACTGCCAGACATTCTTTTTCACTTGTTGAATATTTTTGTTCTGCTGTGTTCAACTTACGGCTAGCATAAGCTACTGGGGTTAATCCCCATCAAGTGAATGTGACCGTTGTAATAGAGCTGCCCCCAAACCGATATTACTAGCATCCGTTCTCACTATGAATTCTTGACTCAAGTCAGGTAATTTCAAAATAGGCCTGCTTGTGAGCTTGTCTTTCAATTCTTGGTATTCTAATTCACATTGCGCTGTCCAAATAATTCTATCAGGATTTCCTTTGCGCGTTAAATCAGTCAATGGAGCACAAATGGAGTTAAAGTTTTTAATATACTTTTGGTAGAAACCACATAATGAGACAAAAGATCTCACATCTTTTTTTGTTTGTGGTCTTGGTGCCTTTTTTAACTTCTCCAGGTTCTTGGGGTCAGGGGTCATGTTTCCCTGATGTACTGTGTGTTCCAAGAATTCTAGCTCTTTACATCCAACACAGCATTTCGTCGGTCTAGCAGTCAAATTGGTCTCTCTCAGTTGATCAAACAACATATTCAGAGAGTTAATGTGTTCCTCAAATGTTTCTGTTGCTATGAGAATATCATCCATGAAGTTGGTGATGCATGGATTCTTCAGGGGATCCAGTAACATTCTCATCATCCTCGAAAACACACTCGGTGCATTTTTCAGCCCGAATGGCAACATATTAAATTCATAATGTCCTTCCGAGGTGCTAAAGGCTAAATAAGGTTTGACTTCCGGCTTTACTGGAATCTGATAGTAGCCTTTGCTCAGATCCACTTTAGAGAAATATTTAGCTCTATTCAGCCTGGCAAACAGCTGATTTGTATCAGGTAATGGATCCACCTGACCTTCTGTGACAGCATTCAGTTTCCTGTAAATAATACACAGCCGGTGTTCTCCAGAGGGTTTTCTTAACAGAACCACACTGGAGCTGTAGGGAGATTCACTGTGCGAGATAATCCCTTCTCTCAACAGATAATCTATCTCCTCCCTTAAAGCTTTTTCCTTAGCAAACGGAATCGAATAGGCTTTCATACAGATTGGTGTTGGGTCTATGAGTTTCATATCATACTCCAATAAATTTGTATGCCCCGGACGGTCCGTTAACACATCTGTATGATTATTCAGAACCTGTTGAACCCTCTCCCTCTGATTTTCCGTTAAGTGTGTGCTGATTTTTACCTGTGCAGCGGTCTCACAGGGATGTAAAGGATATTCATGAGAAGTGAGTGGTTCCTTTTTCATCTCCATTGCAACAGACAAGGTCAGTAGGTGTGTCTCTTCCTGGTTTTCTCTGTCCAGATATTTCTTCAGGAGATTCACATGATAGATTTTCTCTTTCTCTTTCTTATCTATCTTATAATTTGTTCTAGACACCTTCTCTAGAACTGTATATGGACCTTGCCATCAAATTTGCAATTTATTCTAGCTGCCGGGCAGTAGAAGGAGCACCATCTCTCCCACAGCTAATTCTCGATCCTCGCTTTCTTATTGTAATAGGCAGCATGCTTTTTCCTGGCTTGTCTTAAATTTTCATTGGCAAGTTTCCAGCCAGTTTTAAGACGAGTGGTCAGCTCGTTCACATATTGATATGACGAGGTAATATTTTCTTCTGCCTTTTCATCGGTCCATGTCCTTAACAAGGCTACATATGGACTTTTAAATTTGTTGACCTGTTTTTCCAGGCACTGGTATGGTCTCTTCCACTGGAAGCCTTATAGTGAGGATTTTTCTTCCTAGAATCATCATTCACAAATCGACCACTACCAATTACTCTCTTTGGGTTTTCTTCCCACTTTAAATTCCTTGTGAGAGATCTTCTCTCTCTTTTATTTTCACCCAGTTCACATGATTCCGACCGAGGGATTGTCGGCTTACCCTGGGGTAAAATATTTCTTTGTACTCGTTGCATTGTGACCATTGTAAAACATCCAAATCAAGACTGACTGTGAAAAGGGGGTTCCCATTCCACTTTGTCTACATTATTAATTTTATTTTTCTTTCCATTGTCAGGCCTAAGTTTGCCCCGTGGCGTGTCTAGGTCCTGATCAATTTTCCCACTTGTGGGTGTTCCCTCATGTAATATGCCACATGCTTCTACAAAATTCTCAATGTCAATCATTTCCTCGGGCCAATAATAATTTTGAGCAATCTTTTGGATGATGGTACCTATTTTCTCATGGTCCCCATCTTTCCCAACATGTAAGCTCCTTATTAACTGTGCCCTATACCTTTTAGGAAGTACCAGCTGTCCCTGACATTTTTATCCAGTTCCAGCCTTCCTATATATCAGTTTTTTCTTCATATAGAAGTCCCCTTTGCCTGGAGGTGTATGACATTTGGACAATTTCTTAAAACAAGGCTTGAGGGTCTTATCCCCAGCCTGCGCCTTCCTCATCTCATCTGGAGGGGTATTTATCAGATTATCCTCCTCCTGTTTAGACTGTGATCTGGTCTGAAGCGTGGCCATGTACACAGGTCTCTTTTTACACACTTCGGTGTTATGGTTGTCCATCCGACACCAACTACAATATGATCTACCTTTATGAAAAGGTTTTCTTTCATCATATTTCCTTTCATTGATTTGTGAGGTTTTATTTTTATAGTCATTGCGTTGCCTATCAAAATATTGCTTACCTTTGTTCTGGTCTCTATGGTCAAACTTATTAAAGTTTTGAGGTGCCTTAAAATTGTCTACCTGTTTCTTTTTATTACCAACTACCTCTGCCTAGGCTGCCTGATACCTCTCAGAGACATTGAGTAACTCACCCAGCCTCTCTGCACCTTGTTCCATGAGAAACTTTCTCAGGTCTGGAGCCATGGACTCTCTTAGCTGCTCAATAAGGATCATCTCCTTAAGATCTTGGGTTTTCCCCAGAGCAGTCCATTTCTCCAAGTAGGTCTCTAACCGTGCAGAGAACTGGTGATAAGTCTTACCCGACAGTAGTTTGGCATTCCTAAATTTTTTTCTATAAAATTCTCCGTTCTTTTCGTATCTTAATAAAAGAGCCTGCTTTAGCATGTCATAATTGTCCTGGTCATCTCTGCTCATCTTGGCAAAAACCTCATAAGCCGTTCCTCTAAGCCTTGGGATAACTTGAGGCTCCACCTCTCTCTCTCTAACCCATATGTAGTAGCTAAAAGTTCAAATCTACTTAAGTACCCTTCGATGTCATCTTCTTTCTCAACAAAATGATCAACATGAAAACCCATAGCTGAGGTTGAGGCTCCCTGACTAGCAGTGGCATCTGAGGCAAAGGGGCTATCACTATTTTCAGGAGCATGGCCTTGAATTTCCAACTCCCTTAGTCGTAACTCGTGCTCCCTCTGCAATCTTCTATCTTCTGCTTCCCTCTCGGCAGTCAATCTTTTTTCTTCTCTTTCTGCAGCCAATCTCCTTTCTTCTGCCTCCCTTTCGGCAGTCTATCTTTTTTCTTCTCTTTCTGCATCTAATTTCTTCTCTTCTAATTGGAGCCGCTTTATTTCAGCCACCCTATCCGCCTCCAATGCCCTAGCCTCTTTGTCAGCCGCAATCTGCAGCCTCTTAAGTTCTTTATCAACCTCAATTTGTAACTGTAATTTTCTTTCTTCTGCTAACTTCCTATCTTCCCTTTCAATATATTGTCACATTCTGTAGTTACATATTGGATCAAAGCCTGACCCTCCATGTTCATTTCCTTAGCAGTCAGCACAGCAAAAGATCGAAACTTTGCCAGATCAGCCATTTGTACTATGCAACCTTTTAAAATTTCTAACTATACAAATCTCTAATTATGGCTAATAATTTCTAATGATAACCAAGAACAACCACAGGCACTGATAGCTCAACTACTATTCAATTTCTCCAAAAGGAATGCTTTTAGTTTTATACTATCTGAGATTCCTAATATAATTGATAATATCAAACTACCCAAAATAGCTGGTGTTATAAGAAATTCAATCCCGAGGAGCGAGACCCCAATATATGTGGTAAGTTAAAATCCCGGACCAGGAGACCCCAATATATGTGGTGGATTTGATGTTATGAATTGTTGTTATGTAGTATATTTGTATTAAATGAGATTAGCTATGAAGGTCCCTGAATTTACCCAATAGTATTGTGAACTTTTCAGGGTACCTTTCCGCTACCACCCCTTTTATCTCATTCAAAATGTATTTATATTATTATATTAAATGACTTCGTGTAGTGTCTAGGGTTATGAATGTAGAGTGTAATGTACAAAAATCAACAAACATACAAACAAATAGTTTATTATTCACAACAGCACACAGTACTACCACAATAACATACAAACGACACTTTAAAAGGCTATCTTATTTAAGACTGTGGTTGAAATTTGTGTAAATATGATTTTTACAATTTTATTATCCTGATTCTAATTTATTTTGAATCAGGACTGACAATTTAAAAGTGAAATCAAAATAATCATTTACATCAGTCAAATAGCACAATAGATCCTCTGTCCATACATAAAATTATTATTCTAATATACGTCTGTAGTGTTCTCCTACTTTAAGGAAATACTGGTAGTACCACTAGGTTGTTGTTTGAAATCATACCCTTTTAGGAATGTTTGTTTCTATTTGTCACTTGTGGAACTATTAAATATTTGTCCCAGTTTTATTCACTGTCACTTTTTATATTTCTTCTTTAATTCTGATAGTTGAGCTCTCAGGTGCCGAACGAGAACTTATCTTGGCAGTAGAATACAGGTTGAACCTTTCCTCTGCTCGCTTGACAATCTGTTCCCTGTTTGATAGGCAATGGCCACTAGCATGGGCTCGCAGTAAACAGGCAGAGTCCTGAATCAATCAGTTTTCAAGCGTTTGGTACCACATTAACGTCAGTACCCAGGACCTCACAATTTGTTCAATGAAATACACAGAGACGATGACTGACACAGTTTCGATCTGCTTTGTAGTCCAGGCTGCCCAGAAATTGTATTTAAAAGCACAGCCTGATCTCATCTATCACTGGTGAAAATTTTTCTAGTAATGGCGTCCCCCTAACGCTTATTCTGACAATATCGATTCAGTTGGTCAATCACTCTTAATTTTACAATGTAAACAGTCTTTTCAAAAAATATCATTCAAACCTTTCCTACGTTACTAGGCTATTTATGTTTATTCAAAGGTCAGCCAATAATATTTCGTCTCACTTCAAATGCCACCCAATCGGATTCACTGTACTATCTGAGCCTATCCGTCACCTACTTTTTTTCACAAAAAATATGCGATCCAATCTAAGCAGATATGACTTGATCTGACAGTATCTCTGATCTCTATGTATGGTTTTATCAATAGTTGATTAGTTAAGGGACTATTTAGATAACTAATAACATATTCTTGGTTTCAAGTTTCCATGAGGTAAGTAGTGTCCACAATCTACGATTTTTAATGGGGAAACTATGGGGTTGGTTCAAAATTCTTTTTTTAAAATCATGTTAGTTGTTTATTTTTAAACTTGCCCCTCCTCGTTCCACAATCTTTTTTCCACGTAAATATCAAACTAGCGAAATACGAGAGTTTATGCCATTCAAAATAAGAATTTAAAAAAGTTTCCATGACCGTAGTGTTCCTATTCTAACAAATTCATCGTATTTGGGGACACCCCTAAGGCAGAAAATTCTTTTGTACTTTGCTTAGTTTGCTTTTAGTTTAAAATCAATGCGAAACGAATTAGCATTTCATCTATCCTTGCCCCTCCTCGTTCCACAATGCATTTTAGGCACCACTGCAGCTGGTCGCCTTCCAGGAAGCTCAAACTAAGCATTTATATACTGTTACAGCAGTGCTTTATGTGGCAACTTTTTGTACATGATGATGTAGTTAGCCACATGCACAACCTCATATTATCTCATAGAATGACATGCCTGTTGGTACCGTAGTCCTATATATATATATATATATTATATATGCATATAATATAGAATATATAGCATATATATATATATATATATATACATACATTTCTTTTTTTCTTTTTGGTATCTTCAGAAACCCCGCGAAACTACGGGGGTTTCACATCTCAATACAGGGAACGGAAATACATAACAAAGGTTGGGCGCAAATTTTTTTATTTTTTTCAATTAATGTTTTCTTTCGCTGTCTATAACTTGCTTTTCTACCTCAATACTTTTAAGTTTAATTCCATTTTCTTCTATGAATTCCCTAACTTTATCAGTTTTCTTAGCTATCTGTTACTGATTTATTTTTTTTTTTAAAGTTTTTTTCAAACAAAATTTTGCCTCGTTTTGGCGTGGCGCGCCCTGTTTAACCTAGACAAAGGATCCGTCGGTCATAGTAAGGTGCATGTCCAAATACAAAAAACCTCGTGGTTTGATTATTTTTTTTTCCCCAAGTCCTTCAAGATTTCCTTCGCGAAATTTATAGTTTTAATGCTAACTGAAGTTCAGATACTGTCTCCTTGTTTGTTGGGTTCCATTCTTTTAACTGTGATTCCCCGAGTCGTTTAATTTCTTGAGTTATTTGATTATTTTAGTATTTATTGTGTTTCCTTTTATTACTTATGATGAGGCTGTGATGACACGTGCTTGATACTGTTGTAGTTTTTATCGTGGTTTTTTTTTTTTTTTTTTTTTTTTTTTTTTTTAAATTTTCTGTTTTCAAAATGGCGACCAAACCATTCCCATCTTCTGGTTCCGTGTAACAGACGTGAGATATTTTTGTCAACGAGTGTTCGATGTTCTGATTGGTGGGTTTTTATTTTTATTTTGTGACGCCTGCATTCGTTTTAAATCTTACAGTGCCATATTAATCCATATTCATCCCCTGCATTCAATATCGCGACCATGTTTGATTGCGGCATAAATATTTGATCAACAGAGATGTACCTTTGCTTCCTTTTGGAATGTGTGAATGTGAATATTATTTATCCTCATTTCCTTTGTTTTATTTACATTTATATGTAGTCCCATCGTTGCTGCTTCTGTCACTAATCTATTTGTTTACTCCTGCATATCTTGTTGTCTATGTGATAGAAGGCACAAATCATATGCATTGTCAAGATCCCACAGCTGTTTGTTGAATGTCCAATGTATTCTCCCCTTTTTTGGTCTTGCCTTCTCCAACTGGACAAGGTGTGGTCAAAAGTGGGATGTTATAAATATTTATAGAGGACTTAGTGTACTGACAGATCTTCAGTCTCCTTACACGGAACTGTCAATTTGATCAGCATTGAAAGTATCTGCACTTGCCACCTTTGGTAAGTGTTTTACAGCGAAACAAATACTTGCGATGTTTCATCAGATGTGATGACACCTGTCATTGAAGCTAAGCGCAGTGCTGCGAATGAATACACACGTTTACCGAGTGCTAGAACCATACAGATCCTGAAGGCTACGACAAGCAAAGTTCAACAAACTGCTCGACGCTGTGCAAATGACTATTGGCTTTAGCTCAGTGAGAGCATCCAGACCGCAGCGCAAACAGGCAACATTAGATAAACGTATGACGGTATAAAGAAAGCACTTGGTCCCCAAAAAAAGCAAGACGGCACCGCTAAAAATCATCAGCGGAGAGAAGCTAACCGATAAGGGTAAGCAGATGGACAGGTGGGTCGAGCACTACTCTGAGCTTTACGTTAGTAGTAAAAATACTGTTTTTGTTTTTTCAAGCTATGTTGATATTTGTCATCACGACTTCATGCTATCAAAATACCGTGCCTGCAACTTGATGAGCTTATATGCCTAACTAAAAATGAGTTCCAACATCATTTAGGAAAATCAGATTAAGGCCATTGATAGCTTGGCCTCTGGCAAAACACTAGGCAGTGATGGGATTCCTCCTGATTTAATCGAATTCTGAAAGAGCACTCTATTACATCCCCTGCATAGGATGCTGTGCCAGTGCTGGGAAGAGACAACTATTCCTCAAGACATGCGAGATGTCAAGATTGTAACACTGTATATATAAAAAAAAAGGAGATGTAGGATAAAGAGAGAGGGATAGTACCTGTAGTGACTTTCTAAATACAATATATAAATTAATATATATCAGTATAGGGCATAAAGGCAAAGATAAGAAAGTACAAAAGAATTTTCTGCTAGAACGGTTGGTGTCGCCTAAGCCTTCAGATTATTATTTGCTAACGAATAGCCGAACAAAACGGTACCCAATTTTTCAAATTCGTCCTTGACATAAACACCCACTTTTCCTAGTTCTATGAAAATATTTGCCTAAAATGCATTGTGGAACGAGGAGGGGCAAGGATAGATGAAATGCTAATTCGTTTCGCATTGATTTTAAACTAAAAGCCAACTGTAGCACAGTGGCAAGCCTTGCCTTAGGGGTTTCCCCAAATACGATGAAAAAGTTAGAATTGTGGACACTACGGTCATGGAAACTTGTTAAGCTCTTATTTTGAATGACCTAAGCTCTCGTATTTCGCTTGATAATACATGGAAAAAGAGTGAACGAGAGGTAGTTTAAAAATAAACAACTAACATAGAAAAAAAATAGAATTTTGAACCAACCCACATAGCCCCTTAAAAATCGTAGATTCGTGTACTTGAAGACTTGCTGACCAAGAATATGTTATTAGTTATCTAAATAGTCCCTTAACTAATCAAATAATGATAAAACAATACATAGAGATCAGAGATACTGTCAGCTCAAGTCATTATCTGCTTAGATTGGATCGCATATTTTTGGGGAAAAAAGTAGGTGACGGATAGGCTCAGATAGTACAGTGAATCCGATTGGGTGGCATTTGAAGTGAGACGAAATATTATTGGCTGACCTTTGAATAAACATAAATAGCCTAGTAACGTAGAAAGGTTTGAATGATATTTTTTGAAAAGACTGTTTACACTGTAAAATTAAGAGTGATTGGCCAACTGAATCGATATTGTCAGAATAAGCGTTAGGGGGACGCCATTACTAGAAAAAATTCTACCAGCGATAGATGAGATCAGGCTGTGCTTTCAAATACAATTTCTGGGCAGCCTGGACAACAAAACAGATCGAAACTGTGTCAGTCATCGTCTCTGTGTATTTCATTGAACAAATTGTGAGGTCCTGGGTACTGACGTTAATGTGGTACCAAACGCTTGAAAACTGATTGATTCAGGACTCTGCCTGTTTACTGCGAGCCCATGCTAGTGGCCATTGCCTATCAAACAGGGAACAGATTGTCAAGCGAGCAGAAGAAAGGTTCAACCTGTATTCTACTGCCAAGATAAGTTCTCGTTCGGCACCTGAGAGCTCAACTACAGAATTAAAGAAGAAATATAATGACAGTGAATAAAACTGGGACAAATATTTAATAGTTCCACAAGTGACAATAGAAACAAACATTACTAAAAGGGTATGATTTCAAACAACAACCTAGTGGTACTACCAGTATTTCCTTAAAGTAGGAGAACATTACAGACGTATATTAGAATAATAATTTTATGTATGGACAGAGGATCTATTGTGCTATTTGACTGATGTAAATGATTATTTTGATTTCACTTTTAAATTGTCAATCCTGATTCCAAATAAATTGGAATCAGGATAATAAAATTGTAAAAATCATATTTACACAAAATTCAACCACAGTCTTAAATAAGATAGCCTTTTAAAGTGTCGTTTGTATGTTGTTGTGGTAGTACTGTGTGCTGCTGTGAATAATAAACTATTTGTTTGTATGTTTGTCGATTATTGTACATTACACTCTACCTTCATAACCCTAGACACTACACGAAGTCATTTAATATAATAATATAAATACATTTTGAATGAGAGAAAAGGGGTGGTAGCGGAAAGGTACCCTGAAAAGTTCACAATACTATTGGGTAAATTCAGGGACCTTCATAGCTAATCTCATTTATTACAATAATAATACCTAACAACAACTCATAACATCAAAATCCACCACAGCTATCAATTTTTAAAAAATAATTTTGTAAATTTTTGGTAGTACATTTTTTCTTCCTAGATTAATATTCTGTTCACAATTTATTTAATTTTTTTATTTTTTGCTGTTGCTTTGCTTTGCTTCGTTGTATTTTATTTTTGTCGTTCTCTTAATCTTTCCAGTTATATTTTGACCACTTCAATATTTCCAATAAATTAATATCATATCATTTTGTGTAGGCCCTACAAAAGTAGAAAAACAAAGTTTATTTGCATTGAGTAGGCCCACCTACTTTTTTCAGCGGTCGAGATTCGCTGCTTTATTTTTTAATAAAGTGGCAATCTATTATCACTGGTCTAGGCTACCAACTCTTAAATAATTTTGTAAATTTTTGGTGTTACGTTTTTCTTCCTAGATTTAATATTCTGTTCATGATTTGTTAAAATTTTTGTTGTTGTTGCTGTTAGCTGTTTGCTTTGCATTGTTGTATGTTTTTTTTTTTCGTTCTATTAATCTTTCCAGATATATTTTGATCATTTAAATATTTCCAATAAATTAATGTCATAATATTTTGTGTCGGCCCTACATAACTAGAAACAAGTTTGTTTGCGTAAACTTCGCTGCTTTATTTTTCAATAAAAAAGTACACACAGACTGCAGGAGGTCCATGAATGCAGACACACTCACTTCTTTTTTACAGTGTAAGATTAACATTCATACATGCTGTGCAGACTTTAAGCTCACAAATGCAATTCTGCAAAGTGCTAAAAGTGCATGTGTTGATTATAATACAAAACACTGTGCATCGAAAGAATAGTACCTCACGATCACTAAGTTTTTTATATGTAAAGAACAGCATGAGACTATTAGCATGTTTTAAACCACACTAATTCAAATGCTAATGTCATTTCTCGTGTTAAAACTGTGTTATGTATAATTTATTAATATATTTTTCGCGTAAGGATTTTTGGGTGTTTGTAAGGATTTTTTGGTCCGGCGTACAGATTTTTGTCTCAGGAAGTTGACAGGTATGTAGGTAGCTCAATGTTGGGCTACTCTTCAATTTTCAAACAACACAAAATTAACCCACCTACGAACAGACTATGCGATGATGAAAATCTTGTGGTGTATATATAGAAGACATTTGACAGTCATATGAGTTATAAAGTAACATTTATATTCATCTATTCAAGAAAGCACAAAAGTAGAGACAGATTCCACCAGGAAGCAAGAAAACAGTGAAATTGAACTATATTAGTTTAAGAAATTAACTGTACATGTGTTATATATATATATATATAATAATAATAATAATAAATTCTTTAAGCACCAAACACGGCGCATAAGGCAGAAACCAGTGCTCTCCAGGTTGTTCGTTGTGACGCCACTCCTCTTAGCTCTTGCACATTATTTAGGCCCAACGTTCTTCCTTCTCTTATTATTGTTCTTCTGAGTGTTTCTTTTGGTCTTCCTTTTTTCCTCTTACCCTCAGGAACCCAAGTAAGCGCCTGTAGTGGTATTCTGTTGTTTTGCATTCGTAGGACATGACCGATATATGACCATCGTCTTTTCCTTATATAGTCGGAGACATATTTCTGCCTAGAGTCTTCTCTTATTTGTCGATTAGTCTTGAATTCTTTCCAACTGATGTTCATGAGTTTTCTAAGACATTTGTTCTCGAATGTATTCAGCTTGTTCTCCAATGATTTTGTTATTTTCCAACTCTCACAGCCGTATGTTAACACTGAGATAACATTTGAATTAAACAGACGAAGCTTGGTATGTATATTCAATGATCGTAATTTCCAAATGTTAGATAATCTATTGAAGGCGCTAGCTGCCAAAGCAATTCTAGTATGGATTTCTCTTGTTGTGTCACCATCCTGAGTCATTTTACTGCCTAAATAATTGAAACTTTCAACTTTCTGTAGTTTTTCCCCGTTCAAGATGATATCAAAGGTCTCGTTAGAAAAGTTCATAGCTTTAGTTTTAGAGGCATTTATTTGGAGACCTATTTTAACCGAGAGATGACACAAATTATTTATTGCTTCTTGGGATTGTCTTGGTGTTGAACTTAAGAATGCTACAAAATCATCTGCGAAATCCAGGTCCCCCAGGAATTTTCCATTTGTCCATTTTATACCCAATTGTTCATTGTGGGTATAGTTTCTCATAACCCAATCAATAGCTATTCCAAAAAAGTAGTGGTGACATAATACAGCCTTGTTTAACCCCTGTTTCTACTGTAAACCATTCTGTATTCCCTTTATTTGTTCTAACACAACATCTTGCATTGTCATATAGCGCTTTGATTATATTCACATATTTTGTTGGAAAACCATAGATTGTAAGTATCTTCCACAATGATGGGCGGTGTAGAATATCAAAGGCTTTTTGAAAATCGACGAAGGTGATAATAAGTGGCGATTGCCTTTCCACTGATTCTTCTATAATTGTTCTTAGTGTGAATATTTGATCAATACATGATCGTTTCGGCCTGAAACCCGCTTGTTCTTCTCTGATCTTTTCGTCAGCATGCAATTTAAGTCTTTCTAACATCATGCAACATAATAATTTTCCAGGTACTGATAATAGAGATATACCACGCCAGTTATTACACTCTGATAGATCACCTTTCTTCGGTAACTTTACAATAATACTGTCTTTCCATTGTTGTGGTGGTTGTTCTTCTCTCCATACTTCATTTATAATATCTAAAATTCTCAAGAGGTTGTTGTATATATATATATATATATTTGAAAGTGACTCATAATTTTATTTTATATTCAATTGAATTTTATTTGAAAAATTAACAAAGAACAAAGAAGAAAACATTTTGTAGATAAATAAATTCTAAATTGTACCCAGAGTCTTCAGTGAATTATTTAAATTTAGTTTAAAGTTCTGGTTGTGTAATTAATTACCCCTAGCAGAGTTATTGTCTAAGGTTAGTCTGGACAGGAGCTCATAGGAATCTAGATAGCACATTACCATCTCATCTAGGAACCTATTCAGCTTGATTATACCTTTGATGTCGATAAACCATTACTCTTTTCAGAGAATGGGTTATTTCTTGTAAGACCAGTCTCTTAACTGGCACTATCCTGGTATCATCTGATGCATCTATTTGTCCAGGATAATATCACCATCATTAAGTCTTTCCTCTCGCTACATAGACCACGAGGCGTTCTAATCTTCCCTGGTCTCAAAGGAAACAGTACGGAGAGTTGTAACCGCTTCAAAGATTACTCTGACCAACTTAAAAGGCGAGGGGAGGGAACCTGTCCTAGTAAGAGTGACAGCGACTCATTTATAATACTTTCCTAGTGTATACTTCTATTGTTGTCATAATGCTGTATGTAATTATTAAATGTGTCGAACGCCAGTGCTACCAGTTTAGATTGGTCGGCGAATTGTGTACCTGCTGGTAGGTTAGCCGACCTGACTGATTATAAGGTCACGCCTCGCCAGGTAAATAGAGGGGGATGGCAGCCTTGTATACATGCCTAAAACCCATCTCATCGCTAGTCGCGGGGAAACAGTCTTCGTATTATTACGCAAAAGCTACATTATGCCGACCCTGCACTTATTGTGTGATGTCTGCTGATTGGGCGGTGAGCAGGGGAGAGTAAGAAAAACCTGCGAACCACCAGGTCAAAATTGACAAGCTGAAAGTGGGAGATGGGATAGGTGTATGTTTATCTGTACCTATTTCGACCCTGTTTATCTGTTGTGCCGTGTTGTAATGCTTATGATTTAATTTAGCGAGTTGATCATAGGGTTTGATTATGTTTTCGTTACAGCAAACTCCTGTCATCTCCGGTAGACCGCTGAGCCATCAGCCTGATTTTGCCTTCGTGGAATAACGGGGAAGTCATCGACCCATGTACAGCTGGGTTGCATACCAACTATAGTAGAGCTTATTATCATCACCCTAGTACGGGCCCATTGGTGATAGCCCTTGCTTGGAAAACATAAATAATTCGTCAAGTAATAGGAACGCCGCTCCATATGCACCAGTTTTCTTTTCCATCAAGCTACGTAACCCACTATTATTTAGGGCGGCTATCTTAGTAGTGGGCCAATGCAGAACGTGGATTTATTTATCAGCATCTATCGTATCGTGAGTATTTTCATCGGACCTCTCGAGTACCTGGATTTACAGCCGGGTGCAGTTAATTCACGGATTAGTCAGCAATTACCATAGAGAAGAGAGGGTTAGTATATCTCCAACGGCTAGCTATGATTCCAGTGGAGCATCAATGGACGCGCGCCAACAAAGAAGGACTCGGAGAGAGTGCACTCAAATTTATAGGGGGAGGGTAGATTTTAAGAACACTGTGGACTGGAGCAGTGTCGCTGACAGGGACGAGTCAGCGGGATTAGTTTGTGTAGGTAGGACTCTTTATTTCATGATTTCCAGCAAAGGATTATTAGTTTAACGGTCAACCCATAATTGGGGAGTGTGGAACGTACTTGGTTTTTTTCTGGAGTGTTCCAAATCTTTACACTCACCTTCTTGTTTTTTTTTTTTTGTTTTGTGTGTGAGACACACAGGTACATCGTTACCTGCATCGTATTGAGGTTTTTTGATGTGGTGATAGATTTTCATGCTTATTTTACCATAGTTTTTTGACTTGTTAATAAAATATATAATTACTTGACGGATCAGATTTTCCTTCCTAGCTGTACCTGTACTCTTTAACTTGTACTCGTACTGTCGTATGTGGATACACTGTAGTGTAATAAACCTTATCTCCTGGTAGAGCAAGAGGCAGGATGACAGTAGTTGAACAAAAGTTCACTGAGTGGCGAGGGGAGAGTCAGTATAGGTTCTCACCTTCGATAACTATAAGTCACACTATCCACCATCAACATCTTTTCTCTCTTATTATCTCAGACCTCTCTCAGACCTTTGTCTTGTCTCTGTACATTACACCGACTTGGTTTTTTTTTGTCTCAGGCTGATTCTTACATAACTCACTCGTGACAAATTGGTAGGAAAGTTTAGGAGACTGTCGCCTCAACAGCGCAAGTGTCTTCGAACCAGTCTGTCCTTTGCCCGGACTGCCACGTAACATGACGGAACTCCAGGAACAGTTTCCCGTGTTTACGTGCAAAAAAAAGAGAGAAACCGCCAATAGATGGCGTAATAAGTTCTGCACGTGGACAGCGAGGCGGCTAATCTTCCTTTGTCTTACGGAAACAATACGAAGAGTTGTAAACACTTCAAAGATTACTCTGACCAACTTAAAAGGCAAGGGGAGGGAACCTGTCCTAGTAAGAGTGACAGCGAGCACTCCCCCTTTCATCTACAGAAGAGAAATTAGAGAAAGAAATGCGAGTGGTAATAACAGTCAAGAAGAAATGAGGGGTGGGGGCTTAGCTCCACCCAGTGTCCAACAATTCCTTACCCAATTCTGTCACAATTGTCCCCACTTCTAGTGCACAAATTCATTTGAGGCGCTACATTTTGGGTCAGAAATTTTGGTCACGTCATTATAAATACTTCCATCTTTCCTGATCCCTCCTAGTTTCCTACGTCGCCTAAACCGTCTTCTCCTTTTACGACCTTTGAGGACGGCACAGCTGTTGCCCGCTTGCGTGCACTCTCGGTCAAGGTAGCTGTTGATGTGAAGCTTGATGAAACATAGTTGGGTGATTGCTAATAATTTGAATTTTTTTTCCAGGAAGGTAATTTCAGGCTGTAGTTTTATCTGTAACAGATAAGCTTCATTATTGTCAGCTTACTAGATAGTAGCTGATTTCAAAGGTGGTAATTATCACCTAGACTAGACGCTAGTCCATTTTTGTGAGTGTTCGCTTATTTTTCGCGACACAGTGGGTGGTAGGGCCTAGATTTTTCTCAGTAGCTGGTGGGTGTTAGGAGTGGTATAGCACCTAGTAATTTCTTACCCAATTCTGTCACAATTACATTAAAATTACATAAAAATAACAACATGTAAATTTAATTTGCAATGTAGTGATGACTTTATTTACACACATATACAAATTCTTCTTTTAACCACGAAAAGCACCTAGGACAGACATTAAAACAATACAAATCGGTATTGTTAGCTTCTTCCGAAAATATAATGCAACATCCTTCATCACATTGCACACATATTTCACAGTGTGTTGGATCATCAACATCAATCCCACACATTTGACAGAGAAAAGCCTCCACACCTATGGTAATGTCTTCATTATTATCACTCCCATCTAGCTTACTTGTTTAATGATAACATATTTGGGAAATAAATGTTAAATTGTTCATTGAAAACAAACATATAGAAATACAACATATTAGTATGATCTAATCGCTTAACGAATAATCTTTGAATAGAGTTTAGTCAATATACGTCATTTAAAATAATGTCTTGACAAAATATATTCCATGTGGGGTTCAATATCCCTGAACGTATACATTCTGTAACCGTAACTGTATAAAATTCTAAAGTCTAAGAGGGTTTAAAATTAATATATATATATATATATATATATATATATATATATATATAGATATAGATATATATATATATATATATATATATATATATATATATATATATATATATAGCATACTTATGATGAACACAAAAGTTGATGTTTAATAAACCGTCTTGTAACTCAAAGTCTCCAAGCTGCATAGACACAGGAAGTAAACTCTTGCACAAGAAAAAGAAATGCTAAATCTATAAAATAGTAATCAAAGGTTCCCGTATGTGACCTGGTTTTTATAGTCCATCCTGCCTTATGGCAGGATTTTCGGCTGGGTGGACTGGAGTGTGAAGCTGTCAAGGTTCGAAACCAATTACAGTAAGTCTATCGCGAGAGACAAGGGCTCTAACTACTCTACCAATCAGACGCTCATTACACATGAAACAACAATAAAACGACGAGTTTAAATATTACACAGACAGAAGCACATATGTTACAACCACGTAGCCTTGATTTGAGTGGACAAGGCATGTGAACACATCACAAGTGATAAAAAGTAGATATTAAAAGCACCCTGACTGAAGAGAAGAAATAGTAACATAGAAATAACATGTTGAAAATTTAAATATTTAAAAAAAAAAAATGTTGCCTCGTTTTGGCGAGGCGCGTCCCGTTCAACTCAGTCGGTTATATTACAGCGCATGTCCAAATACAAAAGACCTTTAGATCTGATGACGTGGACATGTTAATATGAACAAACTTTGCTCAAGGGTCTTAACTCTTTCTGTCACATGCAAATTTCAGGGTTTAACCAGTTACCAGGACAAAGATACAGTACTTAATTTCTTCCATTTTCTCCCAAGAACCTCACAACACTAACGTCACGGGGGCGTCTAGTTCATTTATCTACTAACGGACCTGAGTGATTAGACAGACGACACTAAGGATATCTCGGAATGACGACAGCCATCTAGGACTAACGATCTTGGACCGATTTTACGAGCTCGGCAGGGACAGGACATCCTCCCAAAAGTTTAGAGCGCTGTATGGTATACCAGATCGTGGTCTCAGAAGTTGGGATTTTCTGGCGAAGCGACGCGTGTCTTAAAATTCTACACTTCAATAACTATTGGAAAATGCATATATATATATATATATATATATATATATATATATCTATATATATATATATATATATATATATATATATATATATATATATATATATATATATATATATCGCAACTAACATAATTACAGATGTATGTTACATCGGTCGATCTCACTCAAAATAGTAATTCGCGCCAGAAAAAAAAGTGCGCAACGCACGGTGTGCAACTTGCGCGGCGTGGATGTTATATAAAACAAATACTTTGGTTTTCTTTTTTTTCTTATTTTGTTTTTCTTTCACGAAATTAGTAGCGCTCGACAAAGAAAAATGCGTAAAAATTGGTGTGCATGAGCCCACACCCGATGTACAAATCACGAAAACTTTAAACATAAATCTACACCATGGCGGCTGAGCCATAATTCAACTAACTTCTAGTGGATCGGGATATTTTAGTTAAAGTGGCTGGACACCAAATTTCCTTTCTCAGCCTTATGCGCTTTACATAGTCATTTTGTAGGATTCCTGAGAAAGAATTTATCGTTCAGAAAATATCCTGTTTAGTTGCCAGAATTCTCTTTGCATTAGGGATTTCTAGTACACTATTTCCCGAGGAGAGGCAGTTCCATTCGAACTCGTAGACTATCATTAACATATCAATAGAAATTATTATCTTTTATTCTTTCATTCATCCAATCTGTCCTTCAAAAAGTCACTACGCAGAGGTAGAGTAAGAAAATAGAAGAAGGACAAAAAACAAAAAAGAGTTGGCAGCAACGACAACAAAAAACAAAGACGTCCGTTTAATACACAAACAGGCCGCTCCCACGTTTTCAAATATATGGCATTCGCTAGTTTTAGAGTAGCAAATTACTTTCATGAGCCACTTGGTGACAAGGTAGACAACCTTACAATAACAACAGCAGTTAACGCCGCCGAGACGTAGATGTGCGTCATCTCCAGACAAGACGTGTCTCCCTCTGTTGGCCTGAACTTCTTTACAGCTTGTTTCTCACTTGAAGGATCATTTGACATTAGTGTTTTTTCCCCTTTATTAATCTGTATCATGGTCTGTCTGATTGTTATATTATATACTGAAGCACATTAAAAATGCACCACCTGTATAATCCAGGAACAGAGTGTGAAATGTAAAATATAAGTGTTTACAAGTTTACATATCTGGAATCTTTATTCATTTTCCTATGAATCTATGCTGGTCATTAATTTGTACATTTGATTGTTATGAAATTCATTGCATTCTGTGCAGGCAAGGGAGAAAACCAAAAATGCAACCAATAAAAAAATGCATTTACACTATCCTCAGTATCTGGTATGTCCACCGTGTGCTTGCAAACAAGCTTGGCAGAGGCTCCGCATGGAACGCACAAGTCTCTGAACGAAATTCCGGGGAATCAAGTCCCATTCACGTGTAAGAGCAGCTTCGAGCTGTTGCAGATTAGCTGGAGAACCTTGACTGTAGACTCTGCGTCCAAGCTCGTCCCACAGATGTTCTATAGGGGACATGTCTGGTGATAGGGCAGGCCATTCAATCGTCACAATGTCCTGCTGCTGTAGATATTGCTGCGTAATGCATGCGGTGTGCGCACGTGCGTTATCCTGCTGGAGAAGCTGCAAGTCTGGATAATTTGTGAACGCAGGAGCAACAAATGCATCCAGAACATCATTTCGATATGTCACAGCATTAACATTTCCACGGCAGACGTGAAGAGGCAAGCGATGGTGAAAACTGAATCCTCCCCAAATGTGAATACTGCCACCTCCAAATCGGTTGTGCCGACGAACACAACAATCTGCAAAGCGCTCTCCACACCGTCGCCAAATCCGCATACGTCCATCAGCGAAGGATATGTTGAATCTGCTATCGTCTGTGAATAGGACAGCATTCCACTGCAGTCTAGTCCATCTGACATGTTGCTCTGCCCATTGCAGGCGCTGCTGACGATGTCTGTGAGTCAAGTTTGGCCCAACATAAGGTCGTCTTGCAGTAAGGCCTGTATCTCTGAGTCGTCGTATGACTGTCATTCGAGAGACTTGCTCACGTCTACCCACTATTGCTCTTGCTGTTTGACTTGCCGGGAGAGAACGATTCCTTAGGTGACTCATCACAATATGACGATCTTGCGCAGGGGTAGTAACTCGTGGTTGGCCACTCCGAAGTCTATCCCGGACACTGCCAGTGGTTCCGTAACGTTCATTGAGACGTACAATAGTGCTGTGGTGGCAATTCATCCTTCTGGCAATGGCCCGCGAGCTCATTCCGGTCTCCAACATACCAATGGCTCGTTGGCGGTCGTTTTCAGATAGTCGTGGCATTTCAAGCACATGTACTGGATGTTTTGTCTCAACGGGCTTTTTATACCGAGTATACTGCCACAATGCGTACAGATTTTCAGGGTCATAGCTGTTGGGAATCGTGTTGCACGTGTAACTTTCATTGTTTTCATATAGTCTGTACACAAACCCGGGGGTTGAATCATGCACTTTCCATTCCAGCAGCCATTCGCTCTCTACCTCATGACAAAAACGGGGAAAATCCATTCCCACACTTTTTTTCCAGCTTCTCGGCATCAGTATAATTAAAAAGTTGGAGCGTTTTTAATGTGCTTCAGTATATAAAAAAGATTTTTTTTTAAAAACTATACGGCGATATTTTCGGCATGGCTTTATCAAGTAACCATAACAACAGAAATCATCTCTTTGATGAGTAAACATTCATTATTATCATTTCGCTTTTGCTTCTTATGGACCATGAAGTCATCACTGACTCTGGTCCCTATGAATGGAGCTTACACCCAGAAAGCTCACGGTAAGGCAGGGGTCGTTTCGGCAGCAATATGTTTTACATGATGAGGTTGCCAGCCACGTGAACTTTAAATTAGTGGCCTTGTTTCTGTGAGGGATCCGTAGTCCTGTTCTTGCTTGGCCTCATCCGAGACCCGCGGGAACTACACGAGGTAAGTTAATGATAATTTACGCGACAAATGAGCAACACAAAATAATAATAATTAAAAAAAAAATATTTGAAAAAAAATAAACTTTCTTATGGGAATCCAAACCGTGACCTCAGATGAATATTCGACGACGTTAAACAGCCGTCACGGCAACTTCTCCAAAGGCGACCTGGAGAAACGTATATTAACTAAACAGGTAAAGGTATTCCCTTAGGAGATGCTGCCGTAGTAGACTGAAGTGTTAGAGACCTCGTTATGCCAAGTCTCAGCTTTATGAGGTGGGGATGACTGATTACTTTCCTCGCTGATTTTGCCTTCCCAACTAAAGAGCAGAGTCATCTACCCAATAATATCTTATATATGTCTTACCATTGGGATTTCAGAACAAACACTGCCTTGTAATGCTATCAACATGTTTTCCCAATGTGTCTTATCCAGCGTCTTTTTTCTAACCGCATATTCCACATGCACTTGTCTGACTCATACCATCAGTTTCATACATGTGCTCTTGTCATACCATTTCGATGTGTGTATTCTACTAACCTTGATGGACTGTGTAATGGAATGTGGTTAAACCCATGACTAACAAGGTGGATAGCAGCTGCCTTAACTGAGAGAGCGGTTGCATTTCGCTTGGGAACATGGACATCAGAACCACTGCACATTTGCCCAGGATTACCATAGGGCTCTCCATTATCACAGGTGCTGTTTAACATCTATACAGCAACAATAACTGCAATCCAACCAACAGGTTTGGGACGAAAATTAACTTTTGCCGATGACTTGCTCATTTACAAGACTGGCTCCCCATCAAGGCCAGCTCCTTGACGTGGAGATGGGGCTCAAGTACAGCCATCAGCGGCTGAAAACCAAGACTGGCCAGGCCCTCCTAGACTCGAGCAAGACCACAGTCTGCCCTAGCAAGTCAAGGTGCTGAAGACGGAGGCAACCAGCCAAGAGGCGCACCATAGCAATCAGGATGCCACGCACATGCGCTATGGGAAGTATGCCTATATCTGCAAAACGTTATGGCACTCGCCCTGTGACGGACACCCAGGCAGGCGCAGTGCCAGGCCCTCTGCCTCGGAAGGGCCCAACCCCTACTACTGGGGGTCCTTCTCAATTGCCCCGTGGAGCCAGGAGGCATGAGAATAGAGCTACTGGCCAAGCAAAGAAAAGACCATTTAAAATAATGCACTGGAATGCTGAAGGCGTCAATAGTAAAAAAGACTGCTACAGCAAAAAATTAGAGCTCGAAAATATCTTGAATGAAGAGCAAGTAAATGTATGTTGCTTGCAAGAAACCCACCTCAACAAAGACATAGCCTTCAAAATCAGAGGCTACCAGTGCTACCGATCTGACCGAATAGACAGGCGAAAAGGTGGAATACTGACACTCGTGAGGAATAACATCAGTGCATGTCAGCTTGAAACATATATGGAGGGGGCGGAATACCAGATGCTTCATCTCAGGACAGAAAGTTCAGAATTCCACCTGCTCAACTACTACTGTCCGAGCGACCGCCCACTGGCACTAGATACAATCCCAGCAAAAGAAAGACTGATTGTATGCGGAGACTTCAACAGCCACTCACAGAGCTGGGGCTATGATCACATGGACAGGAGAGGTGAGGAGCTTGAAAATTGGCAGGATGACAATGGGCTTATCCTGATTAACCAGCCAATCGACCCACCAACCTTCTACTCGAGATCATGGCACACCACCTCTACACCAGACCTGGCATTCCACTCACCCAGCTTGGAGTGGAACACCACACGCATTGTAGGGAAACAACTTGGAGGCAGCGACCACCAGCCAGTCTTCCTAATTGTGGAAAATGAACTTGTCAAGGAGAGCAGCACTCTCTCTAGGTGGAACTACAAGAAGGCAGACTGGACAATGTACCAGCACCGTACTAGTATACTGGCTAGAGATCTGACTATAGACAAAGACATCAATAAGCTAGTCGATGAATTCAGCAGATGCATATTACAGGCTGCTCATGAAACAACACCTAGAGGGGCTCGTAAGCACTACAAACCATATTGGAATAATGAACTAGAGCAGCTGCACAACGACGTGGAAACATCTCGAAAGCAGGCAGAGACCAGTCCATGCCAAGAACACCACAATAACTACCAGCAAGCTAAGGCCAAATTTCAAAGGGCCAAGTTGCAGGCCAGGCGAAGAAGCTGGAAGGAGAAAACAGAGTCCTTGAACTTCGAAAGAGATACGAGGAAACTGTGGAAGCTGGTAAAGCAACTTAACGATGAAGGTACAGGGAGAAACTCAAGGATTGCTCTGTACAAAGATGGAAACATCCTCATGGGAAAACAGGCAGCTGATCACTTTGCAGACCACTTTGCTAAAGACAACAACATCGAAGTTAGCCCAGAGAAGCAACAGGAGACTCGTGAGAAACAACACGCAGGACGAGATGGAACCATACCTGAAGTTATGGAGGCACCTATCACATTCAGAGAACTGGAGCTTGCAATATCCAAATTGAAAATGAGAAAGTCACCAGGAGTTGATGGAGTGTCCAATGAAATGATTAAGAACTTGGGAACCGCAGCAAAAACAAAGCTCCTGCAGATCTTCAATATCTGTTGGAACTCAGGCAGAGTTCCACAGACCTGGAGGGAAGCAATCATGATACCACTCCTAAAACCAGGAAAAGACAGTTCCACTGCCTCCAGCTACAGACCAATCAGCCTTACAAGCTGCCTCTGCAAAACAATGGAACGTATCATCAACCTCAGGCTACAGTGGTACCTTGAAAGTGAAAACCTTCTTGTACCACAGCAGGCGGGCTTTAGGCAGTGTTATTCCACCGAAGATCAGGCAACTTACCTTTCCCAAGAGATTGAGGATGCGTTCCAAGATAAGAAACTGGTACTAGCAGCATGGATAGATCTAAGGAAAGCATTTGACAAGGTTTGGAAAGAAGGGCTTCTGAAGAAACTGAGAAATTGTAGAGTGAATGGTAAGATGTACAAATGGGTGAAAGCATACTTGCATAACAGAAGAGCCCGAGTACAACTAGATGGCCTCAAGAGTAAAAAAATTCTACTGCGTCATGGCGTCCCTCAGGGAGGGGTTCTGTCCCCCACACTTTTCCTAGTCTACATCAACGACCTGGTTGCTAAACTACCACATGGAATGAAAGTGGCAATGTACGCTGATGACCTGGTAATATGGTGCACAGATGAGCATGCAACAGTGGCCACCAAACTGCTACAAAGAGCTATAGATGCCTTAACCTCATGGGCAAATAGATGGTGTGTCAGCATCAACACAGACAAGTGCAGCACTACGCTCTTCACCCTCTCTCCCAAACAAAAAGCTGGTGTCATCAAGATAAACGAAGAGCTCCTGAGAGAAGATAAACAACCCACCTATCTCAGAGTTACATTCGATGATAGGCTGACATGGAAGCAGCACATCACCAAGGCAGCAACAAAGGCCAGGAGGAAGTTAGCCATCCTGAGAAAACTAAGTGGAACCACATGGGGAGCCAGCGGGAAAATACTTAGTAAAGTTTACCAGCAGGGCATACGACCACACCTGGAATATGGGTCAGCTGCGTGGTGTCCAGCATCAAACACCACATTACAAGAGCTAGATAAGGTGCAAAACCAGGCGCTTAGGGTCATCACGGGGGCAATGAAATCAACGCCTATAGTGGAGATGGAGAAAATGGGGAGGATACAAGCACTGAGAGAACGCAGAGACACGAAAGTGCTAACACAGGCAGAAAAAGTTCCTCTGTATGCCGAGCCATCCAATGAAGGACAGATTCCAAAACCTAGCAATGGGGCGACTGAAAAGAAGCAGCTTTATCCACCAGGCCAAACGATTTCGTAGACAAACCTCAGATCTGCCTGAAGTTAACAGCCCCCTAAAGTCTGTGCCAGAACAAACCCCTTGGAGAGAGGAGCATGGACTACCAGTACACATCCACACAAAAGTGAAAGGAATATTCGACAGGGATGAACAGCACAGCGTGCAGCGCAGGACAGTCACTCTCAGTTTCCTGGATGATGAATACCCACAGGACCGCTGGGTCCGAGTGCAAGATTGCCCCGAATATGATATAGAAAAAGATGAGGAAAGCAAACCCAGGATGACTACCAAGCTATGAACAGATCAGAACAAATAGTCATTCTGCACCTCAGAGAAACAACACTGGAAGCAAAACTATATGGACCTCTGTATGAACTACAAAAGACAGTGAAGTTTATACAAGAAACAACATTGCAGATATAGACAATATATTTCAAGCGAACGAAAGAAGAAGAAGAAGAAGAACAAGACTGGCTCAGATAGACATGAAATGGTTAAAAGCATACATGAGACACTTCAGGCAGTTTCTAAATGGTGCGACGAAACCAGCTCCAAGGTCAATCCCAACAAAATCTGTGTGCATTAGTGCTCTTTGAATAACTCCATATTGAAAGCAGATCTTCCAGACCTTACTTTCAGTGGACTGAAAATTAAAAAGCAGGACAAGCTGAAATACCTTGGAGTAACATTCGATCGCGGGCTATCGTATGACCACCATGTTGATCACATAATACAGAAGTGCAAGAGAGGTCTGGCATCCCTAAAAACAATGGCTGCCGCGCACCTGGAGCAAAGACTACTGTTTCTCCTGCGTCATCAGCTGGTCTTGCCTGTAATTGAGTATGGCCTGGGAATACTCACGCTGTCAACATCACAATGTGAGCGACTGGAACGCATCCAAAATGACGGGATGCGTATAGTCTTGGGCTGTACGCGAGATAACCCCACATTGATGATGCGGCACATGCTTTGATTGTTGTCAGTTAGATCCAGATATGCAATGGCCCAGGTAAAAGCGTATTAGCGGGTACCACAGACAAAAGGCATCCCCTGCATGGGAACATAACTGACATCAAAGGGGCAAGAATAATGAAGGGGTTGTCATGGATTGCTCAGGCGGAGGCGACTATTAGACAGCTGACCACAGTTGAAAATATATTCAAGGGAGAAGAGTGGAGTAAGTTAGATGAGAGCTGGATGAACTACCAGCAAGTCATCATCAGCCTTGGTAGAGAGTGCAGAACTTGGGCCAATGGGAGAGTAGAGCTGGAAATTGACAGCTGATAAATGATAATGTTGGGGATGATCATGCTATTGTGTACACTGATGGGTCTGTAATCCATGTAACAAATCATGGTGGGGTTTCTCTGCTAGAGTAAAGGGCAGAACCGGCGCTGAACAAAGCGGGGCTTAAGTAATAACAGCCTCCAGCATGAGAATGGAGGTAGCGGCAGCTACCGCTGCCTTAAGATGGCTGTCTGAGATTGTATTAACAAAGGCAGTTATTGTATCAGACTCACAATCCATGCTTCGAAAGGTAAAAAATGGATGGCTCCGACATGAATGGAAAACCTGCATAAAAGCATCGAATCTTCAAGAACGGATATGGATCTACTGTCATGGTCATGCAAGGAGAAGATATGTCTCTGGAATGAGTAAGTTTCTCTAGTCCAGCCTATGTATACGACTATAATTTAGTACAAGACAACCTTGCCCTCCAACATATAAATATAAGTTTAATTACACACACACAGCTATGTGACAACAAGACACAAACGTGAAAAACTACAGTTTATTATGTGTGATAGTTGTAACCCAGGTTCTGTGCGATTAATAGTGAGAGCGAATGCTGGGTGGAGCAACGAGTTTTGATCGTGTGTCAAAGATGTTATGAAGATAGATGGTGCGGCAGCCAACTGATGATTGATGTATTTCTATCTCTATTGTGAATGAGGACGAATATTTCTACTGCAGTAAAACATTGGCTGACACGCTGTTGAAGATCAATGACTTTATTAATGTCAAAAGAACATATCTACAATTAGGCGAACACTGTGCCTCAGTATAAAGTAGAATGGACTTCAAAATACATTCTTAACCTTGACGTTCTAACTGGTCAGGAAGCTGTTCCTTAATAGACTTGTCTACTGTTATATTTTATAAGTCTTGCCGTTGTCAAACTTGCTGAGTAATTCTTTAAACAGAATTATGTTCTATGTTCTTCTGGCTTGGATGTAGTATACTGGCCCACTACCAGAGGTTGAAACTTTATCCGTTAGCCCTTTAAATATTCTTTAATGACGTTAGTCTATGTCTGTACTGGTTAACCCTGTTTGCACGTGGTTCTCGAACTATCTTCAGGATTGCAATCTAGTAAATGATCTACATACCATTTTCCTTGACGAGATGCTCGAACGAAATAACTTGACCATAACTCGATAACAACACACTGTTATTGGAAGAATCTTGATCTGTCTTCCCTGCAAAACTGTAGTCAGTACCACACTTGATAAAAGTACTCGAGCTGGTAGCTTCCTTCTGCCTTCTTCATCGTACAGATGTCTACCCTTGTTAGCCTAAGCTAACTTTCACATAGCTGGCTTACAGCATGGAGTACAGTAACGGCTAAAAAGCAAGAGAGCTTTCTCCGACTACCCACGGGTTTATATACCCCCATGTTATGTGACCAAGTCCCCCTATTCACAAATGATAACTCGTTAATCTGCTCTCAGTTATCTCCCCTTTCCTATCACATTAGTATGGGTCTGACTAGTGCCCTTGATATATAGAGTGACGACAACTAAAATTTGGCCGCCATTTTCGGTCGTACCCGTATTGCAGGAAAATGGACCCGATCATGAGTTTCGGACCCAATTTGCATTTTCGTTTAGGTTAGCTAATAATTTGAAATAAAATTAGATGGAAATACAGTAGCACATATTTGTACTATTATTTGTATTTCAAGTAACAAAACAAAAAGAAGAAAACTAGTTTACTTACCGGTTTATTGAAAAGAATCAGTAGCGTGGATTTTTAACACATACTCCGTTGAATTTTATATTCCGTTAGAATTCCACTATTTAGCAACAAAGATTTTATTATAGTTTTATTATATAATTATATTATTATTATATAATAATATTATATAATTTATTATATAATTTTGTTGTCATGTTATTATAATTAATAAATATTAATAAAATATAACAAATATAAAATTTTATTATATTATATAATTTTTATTATCTAATTTTGATATTTTATGTATTATAATTATACAATTATATAATTTATATAATATATATATATATATATATATATATATAATCTTATAAATATAGAAGAGGTGTTAAGAATAGACAGACCTAGGGAAGTGCATAATATAGTCAAACAATATTTATCACGAACAAATGTTAATATTAGTGACTGGGAATGTGAAGGTCTGATGCTGTTCTTGCAATGCATATGACTTTTAACAGTTGAAAGTCAATTAAATATCTGTTAAAGTCAGTTATATAACTGGAACCACCAGGCCTTTACACCCCTCCATTTTAATATAATTCTTGTTCAGAGTTTCTTCTTGATTTTGTTTGTTTTTTTGTTTATTTATTTAACGTATTAGCATAATTGTGATTGTCCCTATTTACAATGATTTGACAAATGTGATGCCACTTTCTCATCGGCAGTTGTTCATATTATTTGGAATTGAAAACAATATATATCCTAATTATAACCCATCAGAGATTGAACGGGATATTTTTCTTCATTAATTAAAAAGAAAAAAAAATCTTACTCGACGCTTATTCCCGCTACTAACCCAGGTATTGTCGACAAAAAATGGCGTTCACGTCGTTCAGCCTCGTTTTCGATTCTGACTCAGTTGACGTCACTCTATATAGAAATACAGGGCACTAGGTCTGACCAACACACAAAGTAAAATTTCTTTTGTTGTTTATTATCATTTAAACTTGACAACACCAAATATCTAAAGAAAGATCAAATAAATCAGATTTACATACATATGAAATAGCAGAATAAATGTGCCCTCCCCCTATTGAGAAAAGAACCCAAAAAGTTAATAACCCCAAAGGTCAAACGTTAGCACTATGTTACAGAATAGACAGTAACGAAATAAGTTCCTACTGTATCTACCCAGTAAAGTAAACAAGTTTAAGCAAAATCCAATGTTGGTAAAGTTCCTGTAACAAAGAAAAATATTCACTCTCTCTGTCATACAGTGGCCACTCAATCACGCTTACCTACTCTTGGTGATATCCCTTGGAAATACAATTCAATTCAATACCCTTTAGCTCCCCATGGAGCATAGGCCTTGAACAAACACATGCCAAGTCTTCCTGTCCTGTGCCATCCGCTCTAGTTCTTTCCATGTTTTCCTCATCATTTTCACCTCTAATTCCAGTTCTCTTCTCCATTTGTTTTTTGGTCTACCTCTGTCTCTCTTTCCCTGTGGATTCCAGAACAAGGACTGCCTTGTAATGCTATCAACAGGTTTCCTCAATGTTGTGTCTTATTCATCGCCAGTGTCTTCTTCTCAACTCTTGTTCCACTGGCACTTGTCTGGTTCTTGTCATCAATTCCACATTTGTGACTTTGGTGTGCGTTTTTCTTGGATGAACAAATGTCACAGCGAATAGTTAGTGTAGCAAAACATGCTCTTGAGGTTCACAGTTAAAATAGGAAGAAATACTTCCAGTGTTGGGAAACATCTGGTTGATAAAAATGTTACAAATGATGATGATGTTAATCCTGACTCTATGGGAGAGTGCCGATTCTAAAACTGCGTAACTTTCTGGATAAATCCACTTGAATACGACTGTCAGATGTCGGGAGTATAATGTTATTTTGTATTCCCCAGTGGGCTGGTAAAATTGAAAAAGAAATTGCTGGGTTTTGTAAGTCCAGTTAAAATTTACAAGTTAAAATGTTTCTCATGTATCTTTGGCAAGTCCTTGCTCACAAATGAAATTGGTGACGCACAAGCCAAGAAAAGACAACATTAACCAATCCGTAAATGAAGAAAAACAAGACCGCTGGACGCCCTTGTGATTAGGTCTGCTAGGAATAAAAAAATATTTATGGAAA
This sequence comes from Oreohelix idahoensis, assembly GCA_024509875.1. Taxonomy (NCBI): domain Eukaryota; kingdom Metazoa; phylum Mollusca; class Gastropoda; order Stylommatophora; family Oreohelicidae; genus Oreohelix; species Oreohelix idahoensis. The sequence continues at coordinate 18,297 of JAMPIV010013686.1, read as the reverse complement.
AATGCTACTATTCTAAATAGCTATATCTATATTCACACAGTCGAGGACAAGACGATCTCTTATTCACTCCGTCAGTTCTAATTAAATTTAAAAGGCACACGGTGTCTTTAGCCTACCCTATCGCCTGTCGTTAATAGCTATTAAATTGTCGGCGTCTGTTTGTCATCGTATGTTATTAAATACTAGGCACTTATAATAAATACGCACAATGAAATAAAACGTGAATTCTTTTCTGTCACTATCAGTCGCGCCTACCATATAAATCAGTCAACTAAAACCGTCTCTTCTTGTGTGAGTTAGCGGGTGATGAAAATTAACATTATAACTGAACATCTGGTATAAAATAGCTACGCGTTATTTATTTCCCTAGTTCTAACAGCTAGAAAATCTAAGTGAATTATAATGGTAAAAGCTTAAAACTTTAATCATGTAAACGCTAATTTCTATTACCAGAAAATCAGAATGAAAATCCCCCACGAATGCAATTAACACATCTTCCATAATGGTTCCAGAACTACGTGCTTAGACTATCCAAAAATTCTGAGTGACAACTGATAGCAGGTTTAAGAAAACACAGTTTATATATCATCATGTTTCTCTGATGTATAGATGATGTTACTTGTCGCACTATTATGTGAGTAACGGAGAATCATTTCCCAGATACAAGTTTACGGTCGGCCTTCTGGCGAGGTTTCAATCGTCATCAAAAGACTTATATCCGTGTAACGGGGTGCTCGAAGATTTTCTCTGTACAAATGCCCGCTTCTGGGATCAAAGAGCCCAGGGGTTTTTCTGACTCCCTGAATATGAACTTCAAAGGGTTCGGTGTTATTCACGTGCGGTCTGTCAGGTATCGTATGATTGACAGATAAGCTTGCGTGTTAAGAATAGGTAAACAAACCTGATTCGCTACCTGTTCTGACGGCAGGTCACGAAAGTTTGTAAACCTTTCGTTAGCTCGTGTTCACATAAAAAGAGGTAGGACTAAAAGTGAGTGAGCACAGACTGTAAATGCATGGTTTAGCTAACAAATCGTAAAACGCTATGAGGTCGCAAACCTGTCAGATTACTGTAGGCTATCTTTCCATTATACGTCACACCTATCTACCTACCAACCAACCTGCCTGCCTGCGGGCCAGTCTCTGTCTGTCAATCTGTCAATCTGTCAGTCTATCTATCTATCTATCTATCTATCTATCTATCTATCTATCTATCTATCTATCTATCTATCTATCTATCTATCTATCTATCTATCTATCTATCCATCCATCCATCCATCCATCCATCCATCCATCCATCCATCCATCCATCCATCAATCTATCTATCTATCTATCTATCTATCTATCTATCTATCTATCTATCTATCTATCTATCTATCTATCTATCTATCTATCTATCTATCTATCTATCTATCCTAGTGTTGTCTATCTATCTATCTATCTATCTATCTATCTATCTATCTATCTATCTATCTATCTATCTATCTATCTATCTATCTATCTATCCATCCATCCATCCATCTATCTATCTATCTATCTATCTATCTATCTATCTATCTATCTATCTATCTATCTATCTATCTATCTATCTATCTATTTCTGTCTGTCTATCTATCTGTCTGTCTGTTATGTTTGTCTGTGAATCAAACTTGTCCTACTTTATATCTGTATACCTAGCTTACCGAATAAGAATATATATTAAACGTGCACGCTTCAGCATTTAAACACTGAAGACAAATACGATGTACGAAAGAAACTATTATTGTTGAATTAAACATGCCAAGAATTAAGAAACCTAATCGTCGGTTTAATTGGCAAAGAGGCTTCAATACAAATAATCAAAAAATGACTCAGGTGATCAAAAACTCACGCATTTAATTAAAGAAAAAAAAAGAACACTACGACAGCAAAAAAAAAAAAAAAACAATAGCATGTCGTTTTAGTGGAAAAGTTTTCACCAGAGTTTGGTGTGGTTGTAAGGGCTATCTTCATTGCACACGGACTACTCCATCAGTGCTCCGATTTCCTCCCTTAGATCACACGGAGGATCTCATCACAGTGCACGAACTCCGTAGCAACGGTGAGAATCCCAGTGTGTGTACACAGGAATTACACATTATATAAATATGTTTCAGGTGGATAGGTTTCTAATTTTTTAATTGTTGCCAGGGCAGCGGCCCGATAGGCCTACTCTTTACGATTTTCAACTGTGTCAGAAACGTCTGGACACGCTCTTTTGTGTGATCTCTCACACCTTCAGCCCTACGGTAGTATCATTTCTTTTTCTTCATTTTTCTCACCAATCGCTTTTATTTGGCATAAATCGTGCCTTTTCATTATTATGCTCTATGTTGGATTAGAAGGGTGAAGTCTCTAACACTCTACTCCCCTACGGACGTATCTGCTTTACACGCATAATTGTTTACGTTCAACAAGGTAAATGCGATAATAATAGGTAATTATACCGGTCATACGCTTATTTTTTCTATCAGTCGGACCATCTTTTGAAACGCGTCGGCCCAACATTTGACCCCAGTTGAAAAGCTGGTGACAATACGGTCTCGTCCGATCGACATGAAAAAAACCCAAGATTGTCTGTCTGTGTTGCCGACGTCGGTGTATGTTTGTCTGGCAGATTACACAGAGGGTAGATGTGTTTATCGCTTTTTGTGGGACAATCCCTGGTGAGTGTCACAGATAATCTGTCTGGGTAGACATCTTTGGCGGAAGACATTACGCCAGGCTAACATGGTCACATGTTGTTGTGAGCTGGCAGAAATATTACCGCATGATTTGAAAGAGGTCACGCGTTGTTATATTAAATTTAATATTTTTAAACATGTGGGGGATATTTTGAAATTAGACACCCCAACCCAGGGCTAACCAACTTACGATTGGATTAAAGTAAGAAGCCGGAATAAACTATGGATCCTATTGGAACATCCGACGGAAGCACCATCTGTGATATGAACTGAGAACTGCACATATAATGTAGTGAAATCAGAGACACAGAACAGAGAGACTGCAGCGCACGTCATATGAGCGACTCCCAGAAGCCAGAGAGACATCGGACTTAGAATTCCAATATTATAAGTGACAGATCGAAGTATTTGGGAAACTTAAAACCTTAAAAAGTAAGCCCGCCTTTATAAATACAGAGACTGAAAAACTTAACGAACCAGGACTTTAAATACCAAGATTGGAACCGTCACAAAAGAAACTATCCCAGACCAAGTGTTTCGCAGATTCACTCGTCATACAAGAGATTCAAAATTTTCAGACCAAGTGGTTTGAGAGCATATAACCTAAATTGCTCGTATCCATTCTAACCTGCGCGAGGAGATTGTGTATTAACACAACTTTGGGGTAATTGTAACAATTATTTTACAAATGTAAATTAGACATGTTTTCTTGCTAAGTGGTTATATATGAGGCTGGTAACCTCAACATAAGAAACTAGTATATTCATAAACCACTACAGCAAGAAATGGTGATTTCTTCTGGCTAGTCATGCGGAAAACGGACAGCAGAGGTGACCCCGACTCCGAATGAAGCAGTGATGACTGATGATTACATCCATGTGCCTAAATTGTATAATATTTTGTGAGATATATGCACTTTGTTAATTGTAACTCGGGCAACTATTTATTCGCGATGTCCAGACACATTTTCCCAGTTAGTACTCAGAGGAATAGGGTGAATTTTATTCATCTTCAGTGAGCTACACCGTGTACTCGGGAATTTAATTCTTCTGAGAGATTAGCATTTGTGGGGGGACATAGAGAATGCGCCTGTTAATTGGCAGTCCACAAATGTACTTAGCAGAGGCATTTGTTTTCCTATTTTTCCAAAAGTTCGTGGTTACAAGCTATCAGACGGTTCGAAGTACTGACGTTACTGCGCCACTCATGGGAGAGAGGGACACTCATCACCAAGAAGTGACGAAAACCACAGCTGCAGGACTCCCTTATTTCAGTTAAGTGGTTATAAACAAGCACCAGCAAAAGGGACATAATTTCTTGACTATATCCTCACCCTATTTCTCCGTGAAGAGAAAATTTGATCCCAATATAAAAGTCACCAGCATTTTATTTATTTTAAACTGTTAATACTAACTCATTATTAAATTTGTGAAATGTTATTTTAATACTAAGCAATCATAGTTGATTCAGTTTTTATATGTAGGAAAGCGAAGATTTCAGCAAGATTCTTTAAAACATACATCTACTTATACATAGTTATATTTATATCAATAGAGCCATTACTTATAAGAGGAATTTCGTTGGATTACACCAACGGGGGGCTTGAACGGGCTAAAAACCATTGGTTAAATCCTTCACACAAGGCGACGGACAGATATAAGTTAACCTTTGCTCAGCCCTATGCCGCGTGATTCTTGACTTCTGAATTATCTTGTGAAGACTGCCTTCGGATAGAAGCGCCATTGCACTTCTATCTGCATCTCTGCCAAGAGTAATCTTGTGCGAAGGTAAACACCTTTGACGACCCAGTTTAGATACTCTTGAGTTTTGGCCACTGTTGGATCACTACTGCACAGCAGGGAAGGCAATCCGTGACAAACTGCCGTTGGATTTTTAACGTCGTGTGCAACTTGCACACACGTGACCTCCTATTTTTTCGCCCTTATCTGAGAAGGCTAGCCATGCCACCTTACTACCCAGGAGACCATGGGGGAGTGTGACATCATTAGGACCACTGGTTCTGAAAAAAAATTCCATTAATTATATTCCCACAAATGGGAATCGAACCCGAACCTCTAGAGCTCGAGGCGGACGCCATACCTCTTAGCCACTCATGCCCCGCAAACACGAAACCACAAAACACGAAAGCAGTAGTAAATATTTAAAGATTATAATTAGTGAACATGACGAAAGTCATGACCCATAAACAGACCTTATATAAATGAAAATCAGTAACATAATTATGAAGGTGCACACATTTTATGTGCAAAAAAAAAAATTAAAAAAAAACTTCTGTGTAGGAAGGAAATGTGTAATAATAAAACGATAGTAGTTCGATAATTAAACCATTTATATGTAATAGTGTGACTGAAGTAAAACTGGTTAATATATAAAGGGGCTGTGGCGAGATGGATAAAATGTAGATTCAAGGGCAGGTGTATTCCTTGTGACTACCCATGTCCCCATCAGAAATTTGTTAGTTTTTGTGTATGAGACGGATGGCTGTTTTGGGTGGGGGGGTAGGTGTGGATCAACGGGTTATTCAAGTTCGAGTTGGTGAACAATTTCAAGGCAGGGTATTCTTGACCAATTGAAATACCCCAGTCTCAGAAATGAGCACTGGTGTACGGATGGCACAGGATATAGTTAGACGGTTAAGTACTCTTGTCCAGATGGTAAAGTGATATAGATCAAGAGTCTACCTTGCCTTCATACTACGGCTATACCTATGCCATTATAAATTATTCCCAATTAATTAATTCACAAATACAGAACATGGAAATGATTTAACAACTTCAGAAGTTAACAAAATCAATCAATTTACTTTATTGCTTAATCTTCTCTTTTCTTTGTATTTGGAATAAAAACAAGGATATGTATTTATAAATTTACATTAATCAAAATAAGTGACACAATAAATATTCACTGTTTACACAATCAAAAACACTGTTTTAGTTTACTGTCTTGTTCATCATCTGACTGGGAGCCGCGCTAGCGTATGTTGCTACTGGGTACACCGCTAATGGCGACCGGGATGATACAGGATCATCAACACGGCTTTGGGGCTAGTGATGTTGGGGGTGGGGGGGAGGGGGTGAGGGGCGGCGAGATGGATACTTAGAGGTGAACAATAGATCAAGGCAGGGTATTCTTGACCAATTGAAATACCCCAGTCTCAGAAATGAGCACTGGTGTACGGATGGCACAGGATATAGTTAGACGGTTAAGTACTCTTGTCCAGATGGTAAAGTGATATAGATCAAGAGTCTACCTTGCCTTCATATACGGTATACCTAATGGCGAGGGATAACTTATCCCAATTAATTAATTCACAAATACAGAACATGGAAATGATTTAACAACTTCAGAAGTTAACAAAATCAATCAATTTACTTTATTGCTTAATCTTCTGTTTTCTTTGTATTTGGAATAAAAACAAGGATATGTATTTATAAATTTACATTAATCAAAATAAGTGACACAATCAAAAACACTGTCATAGTTTACTGTCTTGTTCATCATCTGACTAGCACAGGATTCTGGTATATCATTTGTGTTAATGTTTATTTTATGCACATCTTTACGAAATTCCTGGTCTGTGGAGCTGCAATGCTACACCAAGTTGTTTTATAGCTGGTATTGACACACAGTTCAGTTTATATGCTGGACTACCATCACTATATGGTGACCAGATATTCAGGAGTGGTCTAATCACTTTCGTGTTCCGTTGTTACAATACTTCGGAATGCACTGTTGGATCCACCACCAGATAGAACGTTAAACCCTCAGGCTTTCATAATTCAATATGCAGGACCCCGGTAAGGCTGATTCTAATGCAGTTACTCTCGGTCGAGATGAATTTTGCAGCATCAGCTCTCATACATCTGGTCCGCTCTTGTAAACTGCTGGATTTGTTGTATGTGTCCTGATCTTGAAATCTCACCTCTATATAGACTCAACTTGCGGGAGTTTCGGAGAGAAAATACGTCACACATTCTTTGACGACTGAAAATTATCCACCGGAGGCAAAAATATGGCAGATGTGCTTTTCTAGTAACGAGGATCCCATCCGGTCTAGTCCACCAACTTCACCTATCACTTTCACATGTATTACTTCAATGGTAGCTTACTTTTGGCTTCCTTTGTGTGAAAGTTTGACTCCAATTCGAGCATTCTTCATTTTTATCTCGCATTTTATATATGCCTTAGTGTTTGCTTCTTCGATAATTCAAGCAACTTTTCCAATTACTATGCAAATATAGCCCGGGGTGATAAACCAAAGAAGTCTATACCTGTCTTCCATCTGATCCTAAGTTGTGATAAAGGGTGAATCCTTTCCCATTGTCCGTTTTGGAAATAACTGCTTAATGCTAACCTAGTTTTACACAGTTTGAACATTCCAGTGTCTCGCAATTGTTGAATGTTTCTCGGCGATTTCTGGAAAACCCTTCTCTGATTCGTGGATCGAAATAATCTGTTTGGTCGAGTGAATTATAATACACAGGGGATTCCTCGATATGGTGAAATCAACCACCAGAAAATTTTCACAGAGCTCACGACTCTGGCATAAATAAAAGGACAGATAAAATGTAGCGAACATGTAATGAATGGTAAATAACGAAGAGTAAAACCAAGGACAGTTAATTAGCGTCGAAAATGTTGATATGGCAAGCACCGTGGGGGCTCTGGGACTGACAAAATGGTTAGGATTCAGCCCAACTAGCTGTCTCCCTGGTCACACATCAGGTGTTGGGTGCCTCTAAATCTCAGCATCTTTATGTCCCCAACCTGAAATTCACTTATCCTGGTGATACCCGATCCCATGTATACTTGTTGAAGATGCTCAAGTCCTTCTCCACGTACACGTAAGAACAGGGACCATATTAACAGTAATAATAATAGAAGTAATACCATTTAAGGAAAGCAAATTGAAGAAAAAAACCACAACGTACTAAAATTAATAAATAAAAGCACACCATTTAAAAAAAGGACCAACTTTAAACAAAATAAACAAATAATTTAAAGAAACTGCTACGGCTCATAATTTAAAGAAAAACAATGAAGTAATACAATCAACACGGCACGAGAAAATAACAAATTATAATATAAATTAACACTACTGGCAGCAATCTATTACAAACGACAATAGCTATTTTAGTATAACACATAACTTACAATAAAATGACACTAAATGCCCTAATTATAAACGAGAAATAGGTTGGACGGGGCAGTCCAAATTGGTGGTTGAGTGGTAACAAATGATCATCTGATGCTAGTTTGCTCTGCTCTCATTTCCTTTTTGAAAAAAGTGAGCATGTTGGAAAGACAGATCCTTAAAAACATAAATCTACAGAGTGAGAGACAGAGCAAGTAAAAACAGAGAGGTAATGACAGAGAAAGAGAACGGATGCCAGAACAAACGAACAACATAATTTTATTTTCAATGAGTTGAAATATAGCACGCAGGCCTGTTTACCATTTGCATCTCCATTTCTCTTCTCTTTTAGACTGAATCCATTTATTCTCACAGGCATTGTAAATATGAAAAATAGTTAATGTATAATAACAGAATACTCACACTAACATAATATAATTATTTAGAAAACAAAAGTATTTTGAAAAGGGCAAAAATCAACATCGAACCAAACAACAATAGTTCATAACGATTTCGAGAGAGAAAGAGAGAGAACGAACGAACGAACGAACTTTATTTTCAAAGGGTTGAGAATTGGGCACGCAGGCCCGTCTAACATTCTGCCCTTCCTTTCGCTCACCTTTCATACTGAATTCATTTATTCTCATATGCATGTTACATATCAATTTCAAGAAATTCAACGTAAAGTAAAATAATAATATATCACACTCATATTAACATTAATTACTTATAAGCATGACATATGTTGAAAAGTACAAACATCGTCATTAGAACCTACAGTTGATGTTATAAGAAAAGATAATCCGATTAGGTGGGCATGTAATCAGAATTCAGAAAGTATTCAAAAAGTCTATGATTGTATGAATAGGGACTGAGGTTGTTTCTTAGGTTATGTGGAAGACAATTCCAAAGATGAGCAGCAGAGTACGCTAAGCTTTTCTTGAATAAGTCAAGCCTAGGCTTGGGCACTTGCAATCTGTTAAAGCGTAGACTGCGTCTTTCATTGTAATTGAACATTGGCCACAGATATGGAAATCTACACACTGAGTTGGGCAGACAGACAGACAGACAGACAGATAGGGAGAGCGAGAGAGAGAGAGAAAAGAAGAAGAAGAAAGACGAAAATGACAGGATTTTGTGAACAAATTTAGCTTTGTTAAACAGAAGGCGCTTTCTTAAGGGCAGTATTCGGAGGTTTTTATAGAAATCTACACACTGAGTTGGGCAGACAGACAGACAGACAGACAGATAGGGAGAGCGAGAGAGAGAGAGAAAAGAAGAAGAAGAAAGACGAAAATGATAATGACGAAGAAAAATAAGAAGAAGCAGATAAGCACTGACATATACGATATGTGATATAACGATCAACGTCTTTTCGCTCATAATATTTGAATCGCACATATTTGAAATATATGTTACTCTAATTTCTTCAAACGAGTACGGTGGAGAAATTCCCCTTCTCCCTCTCTTTATTTTCAAATACGGTCGGTTCCGTTTTAAAATTCAAGCGCGATACAATTTTGTCGTATGGTGTATATTGGGGTAACTACAACAGTAGTTTTTGCCGGAAACAGCTTACGAAATATTAGGTAGAAGGTCTCCAAAAATTGGCTCGTTAAGAAAGAAAAGAGACCTATTTGAGATACGGGCAAGAAGAAGAGAATGCGTATATTCTTTCCACGCACGCTGTTTTCACGCATACAAATGTATTGTATTATTTGTCTGATAAAAATATATTTATCTTTGAATTCACGATTTTTTAGTCTAAGGGACAGAACTCAGATTAGTCGATGTGTATTCTTCTGTTTATCTGTTCTTGTATCTTTCCTGACGAACTTAGATTCTAGACCTTAGATCTGGTAACAGAAAGAGCTCCTAACCTCATTTGAATGTTTATGACCCGAATTTGTGTACCTGTCTATGTAAAGTCTGTCTTATATTTAACTTTGTACCGACAGCTTCGAGTGAACATTAAAAGTTGAACGGCGGATAATGATGAAACGATTATTGGGTTTGTTAAGCGGCCTGTAAAAAGTGATCTCTACACAATGGGGAAGAGGGTAGTCTCTTTAGTAATTAGAACCCCAGTGTTTATGATGGGAATGGCGAATCGATTCAGTGTATTTCATACCAAAAAGACACATTTCTTATGAACGGACACTTTTCCTGAGGCATTGTATTATGGACATCGTACGGTTGTAGTTTAGTTATTAACCAGATGAAGAACATTCATACCTAGAACCTATTATGTGATGAAGTCGAAATGATCTACAAAGCAATGTGGACATTTATGATGATCAGCTTGTTACCAAAAGTTTGTATGAGTAATCTACACAGTCCATGTGTCTATAAATGAGGAGAGAACAGGGATGCCCCTTACACCCCTGTAGGCATGATTCACATGTACGCATAGAATGTCCAATGTTATAAAAAAAATTTTAAGTTTATAAAGTTTCGCTAACGGGTTATCTAGGAGCCATTAGACGTTTATGAACTGTTGTGATGAGAAAATATTGTTACTGAGTACTGTCTACTGACATTCCATTGGTACTGTTATGCAACATGAATCCCCATGTGATAGTGTATTGATCAATATCTGATTTATGCCGTAGCTGTCATAAACCCGTTGTCCAGTGTGATCGTTCCAATTAAAAATGAAACGTACTTTTCTCTAAATCTCCAGCCATAGGGTGAGATTGGTCTATTTGTCAACTCTAGATCGACACGTTTGCCATCTTTGCATGTATGTAGACTCATGTCACACTTGCGTAGGTCGAGTACGCTTTTGTTTGTCCTTTTGACAACGCCCATCAACACTTTGGAACACGATAAGCTGCACTTGATATCTGTATATCCGACTCAACTTGTGACTATGGAGTCTGCTTCATAAAATGCGCTGATGAGTGCTACCACTTAGTATAAATATGAGAATCAACTTGTAAATATAGAATCTTGATGCTCAAAATGAGCTCTTGTGAGTGAGTTGAATTTGATATTTAAATATGTAATGGAATCTTTATTCTCAAAATGCGCCATTGATAAAAGGTGAAAAAAATGCTACGACCACCTTGTAAACGTGAGCGAGAATTCTTCCTTCTTAACTGAGGAAGCTAAGGATGTCCTAAAGGCGAATTCTGCTATAGACGTACACTGTGCTAGTTTTTTTTCTGGTTAGACGTTTAACATATAATATGTCGACTCAGACTTTTGTTGGACTGAAGACACACAAAATTCTTCGTAAGTTTTAACACTTAATATCAATGGTTGACTTTCTTTTATACTACTCCTCGCTAATGATGAGTTCAATTCTCTAGTAATAATGTTTGACATGAGATGCATTTGACAAGTGTTAAATATATTGCGCATGAGAGTGTCGGCACATGTAAGTCTGTATGATGACCTAACAATCTAGATGAAGATGAAGAATGAACTATCAATTACCTGCTATCATCTTAGATGAAAATCTTTTGATTTAATTAATCATTTACGAGAAGAATTAATTGAAAACTGTCTTCTGCACATTTAGCTATGATGATAAGTGCAAAAGCAAATCTTAATTTAAAGCCTATGGAAAATTATTAATAGTTTTTAAAAGATTCACTAATATCCTTTTTCCCTTTTGCGAATTCCTTTAAGAACACTATAAATTCCAGATACATGAAGTTCAATATCCACACAGGAATTAACACGTCTAAAAAGGCTAGGCATATTGGATATGTACGCTGTACTGAAGCTGTACTGATTTATGATGAACTCCGAAGTACATTATATTCATAAATCGACCACATGTTCCCAAATCTTGCCTGTGACGTGAAACTCCGCCTCCAAACCAATAGCGACTCATCCATCTTGTGGCTCAGACCTTGGATCTCTTTTGTTCCCTGTCAGTCTAAAAGGTGGTCGACTATTCGCCACAAACTTTCAATGCCGTGCGGCATGGCAAACCGGACTTTGACAATTGGCTGTCCAATGCAAAAATAATCACCCGCCCTCTAACTGTCACAAAGCCCTCTGCATCAACTTTGTTTTCCCATGCACGCGGCGACCCTTTAATCTACCTGTTTCATGTCTAAGATTCCTATCCTTCTACCGTCGCCCACCATCTGGAAACAAAGGTTGCAGTTCGTGTCACGGGCCTTTTGATGTCCCACGCCCGGAGTCTATTGTTTGCGTGCTTCCATCGTTTTGTGCGCGATGACCGTAGTTTGTTTAAACAGCGGCTTTTCCATGAATAGAGTACCATGTGGTGTCAGCCGCGTGTCTCCCACAATATTCAATACTCCAAGGTGGTATGTCTGACGATATCTGCACAGGGACCTACGAATCAAAAGAAATCGTTCTATAGCCAGATATGTTTCCCACGATTATGATGAAACCAGATATGTTTAACAATGTGGGAACCTGAATCAAAGGAGCGTTAAGTTACACATTAGGTACAAGTCGCGAGTAATAAAGATAACATTTTAAAGACATGTCTTGATTAAAAATTACTTGAACAACATTGAAAAAGCAAATGTGGTTAAAAATGAAAGAAAAGAGAGATGATGGGAAAGATAGCAGTAAGACCTGGCGCTCATTTTCTCACACATTTCTACATGGGAAGCGGGCACAAGTGTTACATCATTTTCTGACCCAAAATTTAGGCGGAACTTTAAATATAAACTAGTACTAAAGCGTTCTAAAGCGTTGGATATTTGAAATTTGAAATTGCGTGATATTAATTTACCGTCAAAACATATTTTCAAAATTTTTCTTAGTTTGTTTTCGGAGTATATAAATAAGTACATTTTTAGTCATTTTCACATGAACGAATGAGTGAACGACTCAAAGTTGTGCGCAGAAGAGAAGCCTAGAAGAAACCGCTGTAAATAACTTATCTGCAGCAAGTCTTTCTCGCCAAGTCGGGACAGGTCCATATAAAAAATAATAACTAGATAAATAATAAACTTGACAATGATAAATCGTAAATCATTATATTGATAAATCACTTTTTAAATAAATCCTTCTGTGGTTATGTGGCGAGAGGTTTTATTTGACTTTAAGATCAGTATAGTACTGACAATTACAGAAATAGAATTTCTGCAGAAAATGGTTAAGTCCCAGTGCCTGAGAGAACTACTGGTATCACAAATTAGTTACGGCTGTGAATGATCTGATCTCGAAAAATTAGTAGAGAGGAGACCGACATAAATTGCCACCTCCGCTGTGTAACTAACTGTGAAATTAAGACAAGGAAACAGATTTTACTTAACAATGATAAAATTGACAAGTCTTCAAATACAATTTCCTTATTATTTATTTAGTATAAACACTATCTACTCTTGTGCTGAAGGGTGAATGATGGAAAATGGAATGTAATGGATTTATAAGTTTACAAATGATTTACAAATATATATATATATATATATATATATATATATATATATATATATATATATATATATATATATATATATATATATATATATATATATATATATATATATATATATATATATATATATATATATATATATATATTCTTCTTCTTCTTCCGTCCTTAGCCACCGACCGTCAAAGCAGTCAGTGGCCATTACGCCTAGTGGCGTCTTAGGGCAACAGCAGATAGGTTTTCTTTGCATATATATATATATATATATATATATATATATATATATATATATATATATATATATATATATATATATTACAAGTCTTCCAATTATAGGAAACAAAAATTATATCAGCTGTGCTGTTTATTCAATTATAGTACATGTATCAGCTGTGCTGTTAATTAAGGATATAACATTTATTAGCTATGCTGTTAATCTTGTCTCTTTCTACGCTAAATCTCTTTTTCGTCACTGACAGTTAATTTGCTCACAATGCTGACAGAAATGGTACTAATGTGTACTCATCTCTTAAAAGTTCTGTCCTTCTTGGTTTGGTTGACACAAAACACCCGCTGTTGATTGTTTCGTTAGCCCACCCAAGACTGAGGGGGACTAAAGATGTATCTCAGGTACAATCTCTGTGCTCCTGTGAAGTTCCAGGCAGCTGGATTGACTGGACATACGACCTCAGTTTGATGACACGAATAAAACCTGTAACAAGTAAAAATAGGGGCTAATTTCTGTCCTCAAGCCCACCTATTTCTAGTGTGGGTGAAATGAGCGTGTCTCAGGTGTCTGCATGTAGGATGAATGACAACATGACTCAGTATGATTTAGCAATAGCGAGACAAGACTGGTGTCTACTTGCAAAACATTCTTTCTGATAAACTAATACATGGATACATTCAATAATATAAATTCAATACATGAATACATCCAATAATATAAATTCAATACATGAATACATTCAATACATGAATACATCCCATAATATAAATTCAATACATGAATACATCCAATAATATGTACACCTAGGTGTGATACAACCATTTCCTTCCCCCTATAATATACCAGGCCCTCTCTGACAAGTGATATACTTGCTGGTAACATATATCCTAACAATATTGTTATGTTCTTATGATAGGAGTATATGAGACGAGGACTGTTTGGTTATATTTCAGGTGGGAGTAATCTGAGACAATAACTGAACAGATGGATGAGTCCTAACAAGGACGGTTTTGGTTATATTTTCAGTTGGTCTGAGATAATAGATTGAAGTTATAGGAGACAATAGGTTGAGTCCTAACAAGGACTGTTTTGGTTATATTTCAGTTTGGAGTTATCTGAGACAATAGACTGAAGTTATAGACTGAAGTTATAGGAGACAATAGGTTGAAGTATGAGTCCTATTAATCTTCGTCTTCATCAATCCATATCAGGAAATACAATCATTATACCTAATTCCCCAAGATACAATTAGTAACCTGATATGTTCTTATTGAAACAATTTATGTAAAATATATACAGGTGTAGGTAGTATAAATGACACACAACCAATACAAACATTATATATCTGCTGTAGGCTTATTTGCCTACAAATAGTAAATTATATTTACCCTCTAAGATTTAAACAGGCCAGGTTTTGATCCGACTATTGAAGCAGGCTGCAGGTCAATGCACTCAGGTAAGCAATAAATCAAGGTTGACAGCTTCTCCTCTTCAGTCGGTCGGTATCTGGCTTCGAGTAGTGTTACGTGTTTTAGCATAAAATTTCACCCAATTATATAGGCAGGTGAAAGCGTTTGGTTGATTCCTGGCGGGGCAAGCTGATTGGTTGTCTGCAGTTTGGTCTCATGTCTCGTACAGCCTAATTTTATTCTGTTTTTTCCGCCATATTGCGTGAACAATATGGCCGCGACCCACATCCGAAAAACAAGGCTTAAGTTTAATTTTATTCTGTCTCAGAGACTGGTGAACGTTGCTCGTTGATTGGTTGGGCTCTCGACATAGGGATTTAACAAAGTAGTGGCTTTACACAAGTCGTTTCACGACATAGCCCCATTCTTTCCTAGCTGTGACCTGTCATAGCTGACGTGTAAACCCCTGCTGTAGTTAATCCTTTTGCGTCTGTCCTTCCATAGTAATAGGGTGTCGACTTAAAAAATCAGCTCCTACATTGTCTCTTAATAATAAATAATAAATTCTTTAAGCGCCAAACACGGCGCATAAGGCAGAAACCAGTGCTCTCCAGGTTGTTCGTTGTGACGCCACTCCTCTTAGCTCTTTCAATTATTTAGGCCCAACGTTCTTCCTTCTCTTATTATTGTTCTTCTGAGTGTTTCTTTTGGTCTTCCTTTTTTCCGCTTACCCTCAGGAACCCAAGTGAGCGCCTGTAGTGGTATTCTGTTGTTTTGCATTCGTAGGACATGACCGATATATGACCATCGTCTTTTCCTTATATAGTCGGAGACATATTTCTGCCTAGAGTCTTCTCTTATTTGTCGATTAGTCTTGAATTCTTTCCAACTGATGTTCATGAGTTTTTCTAAGACATTTGTTCTCGAATGTATTCAGCTTGTTCTCCAATGATTTTGTTATTTTCCAACTCTCACAGCCGTATGTTAACACTGAGATAACATTTGAATTAAACAGACGAAGCTTGGTATGTATATTCAATGATCGTAATTTCCAAATGTTAGATAATCTATTGAAGGCGCTAGCTGCCAAAGCAATTCTAGTATGGATTTCTCTTGTTGTGTCACCATCCTGAGTCATTTTACTGCCTAAATAATTGAAACTTTCAACTTTCTGTAGTTTTTCCCCGTTCAAGATGATATCAAAGGTCTCGTTAGAAAAGTTCATAGCTTTAGTTTTAGAGGCATTTATTTGGAGACCAATTTTAACCGAGAGATGACACAAATTATTTATTGCTTCTTGGGATTGTCTTGGTGTTGAACTTAAGAATGCTACATCATCTGCGAAATCCAGGTCCCTCAGGAATTTTCCATTTGTCCATTTTATACCCAATTGTTCATTGTGGGTATAGTTTTTTGTCTTCACTTCTTTATTTAACAAGTTATAAGTTAGTTTGCAAGATTCAACTGCATTATGTGTACTTGCCGCTAGTAGTTTAAGTTTTGCTGTTTTCCTTTCTTGTATTTTATCCCAAGTATCTTCTCTCATCCATTTTTTCTTTTTATGTACTAGGTATCCGGTGGTCGCTACAGCTGCTTCTGCCATTGCTGTTCTCAGTTGTTCCCATTTAGTATCGATTGTCTTGGTGGTGATATCGTTGTCAATTTTGCCTAAAGCATCGAAATAGTTGTTCATTTTGACATTATATTCCTTCTTTATATCATTTGATTGCAGTCTGTGTACATCTATTCTTCTATTTTTATTCGGTTGGTATAACTTCTTCAGTTTAATTCTCATTTTAGCTATGCAGAGGTTATGATCGCTTCCGATCTCTGCACCTCTGTATGCTCTGACGTCTTGAACTGATGAGCGAAATTTAGCGCTTATGCAGAAGTGATCTATCTGGTTCTTAGTTCTGCCATCAGGTGAATTCCATGTTATCTTGTGGATATTCTTATGTGGAAAGATGGTGTCTGCCACAACGAGGTTTGATATTTCACAAAGTTCTAGAAGTCTTTCGCCATTTTGATTCAAACAGCCTATGCCATGAGTACCGAGATATCTTTGTACTCCATCGTTGTTGTCACCTACTTTGGCGTTAAAATCACCCATGACTGCTATTATGTCATGCTTGGGTATTGTGTTGATGGTCTCTTCCCGGACTGTAATTCACGGTAAAGGAATAAGGCGCCAGAAGCAGACTCCACCTTAACAATCTCGAATTTAACTTTTTAGATGCAGTCAAGAATGTTAAAGGCTGGTGATCGCTTTGGACAATGAAGTGTGTCCCATACAGGTAAGGTGAAAATTTGTCGATGGACCAAATTAGAGCCAAACATTCTTTCTCTATGGTCGAGTAGTTCAACTCAGCTGCATTCAGCTTCCTACTGGCGTAGGTGACTGGTAAAAGTTCCTCCGGCTGGGCTTTTGATTTCTCCAAGAGAGTTGCCCCAATACCTATACTGCTAGCATCCGTCCTTAATACAAATTCCTGTGTGATATAGGGTAGCGTAAGGATTGGTTTGCGGTTGTGTTTTGCTTTTAGCTGTGTGTAAGCTTTTTCACAATCAGCATTCCATTGGATTTTATCAGGCTGTCCTTTCTTCGTTAAGTTAGTTAATGGTGCACACAGAGAGTTAAAGTGGGGTATGTACTTCTGATAGAACCCACATAATGACATGAATGATCTCACATCTTTCTTCGTTTGAGGTCTGGGTGCCTTCTTTAACTTCTCTATATTCTTTGGGTCAGGAGACATATGACCTGTAGAAAGAGTGTGACCTAAGAATTCCAACTCCTTACAACCGATATAGCACTTGGTTGGACGTGCAGTCAATCCAGTGGCTCTCAGTCTGTCAAATAACATGGAGAGCGCTACTATATGCTCTTCAAATGTGTTTGTAGCAACAAAAATGTCATCCATAAAGTTAGTGATATGGGGATTTTGTAGAGGTTCCAACAATTTCCTCATCATTCTTGAAAAGATACTGGGAGCATTTTTCAGCCCAAAGGGTAGTACATTAAACTTGTAGTGTCCGTCTGATGTACTAAATGCCAGCATTTTCCTAGCTTCTGGTTTCACTGGTATTTAGTAGTATCCCTTGCTTAGATCTACCTTCGATAAATACCTAGCCTTACTCAGTGTAGAGAACAGCTGGTTGGTGTCAGGTAATGGGTCCACCTGAGATTATGTGATAGCATATAGCTTCTTGTAGTAAATACATAACCTGTGTTCACCACTAGGCTTCCTTAATAGCACCACACTTGAGCTATAGGAAGATTCAGACTTTGAAATAATTTTCTCTTTTAAGAGATAGTCAATCTCATCCTTGAGTGCTTGTGCTTGCTAGTGTTCAGTCCATGTCCGCAGCAATGCTTCCAGTGGACTGTGTATAGGGACGGCAAAACAACAACGTTGCCGGACCCACACCTA
>JAMPIV010013685.1:0-44945 GCA_024509875.1 Oreohelix idahoensis | reverse complement strand
GTTGCCCCCCCCCCCCCCCCCCAAAATTTGTATACCCTGAAAAATGGTTGTTGTTCTGTTATACCTGAAAATGTTGTGCTTCTGTTATACCTGAAAATGTTGTGCTTCTGTTATACCTGAAAAATGTTGTGTTTTGCTTCTGTTATACCTGAAAATGTTGTGCTTCTGTTCTACCTGAAACGGTTGTGCTTCTGTTATACCAGAAAAGGCTGTGCTTCTGTTTATACCTGGAAAAAATGTTGTGCTTCTGTTATAACTGAAAATGTTGTGCTTCATGTTATACCTGAAAATGTTGTGCTTCTGTTATACCCTGAAAAATGTTGTGCTTCTGTTATACCTGAAAATGTTGTGCTTCTGTTATTACCTTCTGAAAATGTTGTGCTTCTGTTATACCTGAAAATGTTTTGTGCTTTCTGTTTACCTGAAAATGTTGTGCATCTGTTATACCCTGAAAATGTTGTGCTTCTGTTATACCTGAAAATTGTTGTGCTTCTGTTAACCTCCACCTTGAAAATGTTGTGCTTCTGTTATACCTGAAAATGTTGTGCATCGCTGAAAATCTGTTATACCTGAAAATGTTGTGCTTCTGTTATACCTGAAAAATGTTGTGCTTCTGTTATACCTGAAAATGTTGTGCTTCTGTTATACCTGAAAATGTTGTGCTTCTGTTATACCATGAAAATGTTGTGGGTCTTCTGTTATGTACCTGAAAATGTTTGTGCTTCTGTTATACCTTGAAAATGTTTGTGCTTCTGTTATACTGAAAATGTTGTGCTTCTGTTATACCTGAAAATGTTGTGCTTCTGTTATACCCTGAAAATGTTGTGCTTCTGTTATACCCCTGAAAATGTTTGTGCTTCTGTTTTATACCTGAAAATGTGTCGTTCTTGTTTTATACCTGAAAATGTTGTGCTTCTGTTATACCCAAATGAAAATGTTGTGCTTCTGTTATACCTGAAAAAATGTTGTGCTTCTGTTATACCTGAAAATGTTGTGCTTCTGTTATACCTGTAAAATGTTGTGCTTCTGTTATACCTGAAAATGTTGTGCTTCTGTTATACCTGAAAATGTTGTGCTTCTGTTATAACCCTGAAAATGTTGTGCTTCTGTTATACCTGAAAAACTGTTGTGTGTTTATACTGAAAATGTTGTGCTTCTGTTATATACCTGAAAATGTTTGTGCTTCTGTTATAAACCTGAAAATTTTGTGCTTCTGTTATCCCAGACAATGTTGTGCTTCTTTTATACCTGAAAATGTTGTGCTTCTGTTATACCTGAAAATGTTTGTGGCTTCTGTTATACCTGAAATAATGTTGTGCTTCTGTTATACCCTGAAAATGTTGTGCTTCTGTTATACCTGAAAATGTTGTGCTTCTGTTATAACCCTGGAAAATGTTGTGCTTCTGTTATATACCTGAAAATGTTGTGCTTCTGTTATACCCTGAAAATGTTTGTGCTTCTGTTATACCTGAAAATGTTGTGCTTCTGTTATACCCTGATTGGTGTGCTACTGTTAAATGTTGTGCTTTCTGTTTATATACCCTGAAAATGTTGTGCTTCTGTTAATACCCTGAAAATGTTGTGCTTCTGTATACCTGAAAAATGTTGTTGCCTTCTGTCTAAACCCTGAAAATGTTGTGCTTCTGTTTATACATGAAAATGTTGTGCTTCCTGTTTTAAAAATGTTGTGCTTCTGTTATACCCTGAAAATGTTGTGCTTCTGTTATACCCTGAAAATGTTGTGCTTCTGTTATACCTGAAAATGTTGTGCTTCTGTTATACCCTGAAAATGTTGTGCTTCTGTTATACCTGAAAATGTTGTGCTTCTGTTATACCTGAAAATGTTGTGCTTCTGTTTATACCTGAAAATGTTGTGCTTCTGTTATACCCTGAAAATGTTGTGCTTCTGTTATACCCTGAAAATGTTGTGCTTCTGTTATACCCTGAAAATGTTGTGCTTCTGTTATACCCTGAAAATGTTGTGCTTCTGTTATACCCTGAAAATGTTGTGCTTCTGTTATACCCTGAAAATGTTGTGCTTCTGTTATACCCTGAAAATGTTGTGCTTCTGTTATACCTGAAAATGTTGTGCTTCTGTTATACCCTGAAAATGTTGTGCTTCTGTTATACCCTGAAAATGTTGTGCTTCTGTTATACCTGCAAAAGAAAATGTTGTGCTTCTCTGTTATACCCTGAAAATGTTGTGCTTCTGTTATACCCTGAAAATGTTGTGCTTCTGTTATACCTGAAAATGTTGTGCTTCTGTTATACCCCTGAAAAATGTTGGTGCTTCTGTTTTATACCTGAAAATGTTGTGCTTCTGTTATACCCTTTCTGAAAAAATGTTGTGCTTCTGTTATACCTGAAAAATGTTGTGCTTCTGTTATACCCTGAAAATGTTGTGCTTCTGTTATACCCTGAAAATGTGTGCCTTCTGTTTATACCTGAAAATTTGTGCTTCTGTTATACCCTGAAAATGTTGTGCTTCCTGTTATACCTCTGGAAAATGTTGTGCTTGTCTGTTATACCCTGAAAATTGTGCTTCTGTTATAAACCCTGAAAATGTTGTGCTTCTGTTATACCTGAAAATGTTGTGCTTCTGTTATACCTGAAAAATGTTGTGCTTCTGTTATACCCTGAAAATGTTGTGCTTCTGTTTATAACCTGAAAATGTTGTGCTTCTGTTATACCTGAAAATGTTGTGCTTCTGTTTATACCTGAAAATGTTTTGCTTCTGTTATACCCTGAAAATGTTGTGCTTCTGTTATACCTGAAAATGTTGTGCTTCTGTTATACCCTGAAAATGTTGTGCTTCTGTTATACCTGAAAATGTTGTGCTTCTGTTATACCCTGAAAATGTTGTGCTTCTGTTATACCTGAAAATGTTGTGCTTCTGTTATACCTGAAAATGTTGTGCTTCTGTTATACCCTGAAAATGTTGTGCTTCTGTTATACCCTGAAAATGTTGTGCTTCTGTTATACCCTGAAAATGTTGTGCTTCTGTTATACCCTGAAAATGTTGTGCTTCTGTTATACCCTGAAAATGTTGTGCTTCTGTTATACCTGAAAATGTTGTGCTTCTGTTATACCTGAAAATGTTGTGCTTCTGTTATACCTGAAAATGTTGTGCTTCTGTTATACCCTGAAAATGTTGTGCTTCTGTTATACCTGACTTCCTGTTTAAAAATGTTGTGCTTCTGTTATACCCTGAAAATGTTTGTGCTTCTGTTATACCTGAAAATGTTGTGCTTCTGTGTTATACCCTGAAAATGTTGTGCTTCTGTTATAAACCCTGAAAATGTTGTGCTTCTGTTATAACCCTGAAAATGTTGTGCTTCTGTTATACCCTGAAAATGTTGTGCTTTGCTGTTATACCCTGAAAATGTTGTGCTTCTGTTATACCCTGAAAATGTTTGTGCTTCTGTTATACCCTGAAAAACTGTTGTGCTTCTGTTATACCCTGAAAATGTTGTGCTTCTGTTATAAATTGTTGTGTGCTTCTGATTCCTGGGAAAATGTTGTGCTTCTGTTATACCCTGAAAATGTTGTGCTTCTGTTATACCCTGAAAAAAATGTTGTGCTTCTGTTATACCCTGAAAATGTTGTGCTTCTGTTATACCCTGAAAAATGTTGTGCTTCGTGTTACTTCTGTTATACCTGAAAATTTTGTGCTTCTGTTATACCTGAAAATGTTGTGCTTCTGTTATACCTGAAAATGTTGTGCTTCTGTTATACCCTGAAAATGTTGTGCTTCTGTTATACCTGAAAATGTTGTGCTTCTGTTATACCTGAAAATGTTGTGCTTCTGTTATACCCTGAAAATGTTGTGCTTCTGTTATACCTGAAAATGTTGTGCTTCTGTTATACCTGAAAATGTTGTGCTTCTGTTATACCTGAAAATGTTGTGCTTCTGTTATACCTGAAAATGTTGTGCTTCTGTTATACCTGAAAATGTTGTGCTTCTGTTATACCTGAAAATGTTGTGCTTCTGTTATACCTGAAAATGTTGTGCTTCTGTTATACCTGAAAATGTTGTGCTTCTGTTATACCTGAAAATGTTGTGCTTCTGTTATACCTGAAAATGTTGTGCTTCTGTTTTTCCTGAAAATGTTGTGCTTCTGTTATACCCTGAAAATGTTGTGCTTCTGTTATACCTGAAAATGTTGTGCTTCTGTTATACCTGAAAATGTTGTGCTTCTGTTATACCTGAAAATGTTGTGCTTCTGTTATACCCTGAAAATGTTGTGCTTCTGTTATACCTGAAAATGTTGTGCTTCTGTTATACCTGAAAATGTTGTGCTTCTGTTATACCCTGAAAATGTTGTGCTTCTGTTATACCCTGAAAATGTTGTGCTTCTGTTATACCCTGAAAATGTTGTGCTTCTGTTATACCTGAAAATGTTGTGCTTCTGTTATACCCTGAAAATGTTGTGCTTCTGTTATACCTGAAAATGTTGTGCTTCTGTTATACCCTGAAAATGTTGTGCTTCTGTTATACCCTGAAAATGTTGTGCTTCTGTTATACCTGAAAATGTTGTGCTTCTGTTATACCTGAAAATGTTGTGCTTCTGTTATACCTGAAAATGTTGTGCTTCTGTTATACCTGAAAATGTTGTGCTTCTTTTATATCCTGAAAATTTGATGCTTCTGTTATGAAAATGTTGTGCGTTGTGCTTCTGTTATACCTGAAAATGTTGTGCTTCTGTTATACCTGAAAATGTTGTGCTTCTGTTATACCTGAAAATGTTGTGCTTCTGTTATACCTGAAAATGTTGTGCTTCTGTTATACCTGAAAATGTTGTGCTTCTGTTATACCTGAAAATGTTGTGCTTCTGTTATACCTGAAAATGTTGTGCTTCTGTTTTTCTGTTATACCTGAAAATGTTGTGCTTCTGTTATACCTGAAAATGTTGTGCTTCTGTTATACCCTGAAAATGTTGTGCTTCTGTTATACCTGAAAATGTTGTGCTTCTGTTATACCTGAAAATGTTGTGCTTCTGTTATACCTGAAAATGTTGTGCTTCTGTTATACCCTGAAAATGTTGTGCTTCTGTTATACCCTGAAAATGTTGTGCTTCTGTTATACCTGAAAATGTTGTGCTTTCTGTTATACCTGAAAATGTTGCTTCTGTTATACCTTAAATGTTGTGCTTCTGTTATACCTGAAAAATGTTGTGCTTCTGAAAATTTGCTTCTGTTATAACTGAAAAATGTTGTGCTTCTGTTATACCTGAAAATGTTGTGCTTCTGTTATACCTGAAAATGTTGTGCTTCTGTTATACCTGAAAATGTTGTGCTTCTGTTATACCTGAAAATGTTGTGCTTCTGTTATACCTGAAAATGTTGTGCTTCTGTTATACCTGAAAATGTTGTGCTTCTGTTATACCCTGAAAAAATGTTGTGCTTCTGTTATACCTGAAAATGTTGTGCTTCTGTGAAAAATGTTGTGCTTCTGTTATACCTGAAAATGTTGTGCTTCTGTTATACCCTGAAAATGTTGTGCTTCTGTTATACCCTGAAAAATTGTTGTTCTGTTATACCAGAAAATGTTGTGCTTCTGTTATACCTGAAAATGTTGTGCTTCTGTTTATACCTGAAAATGTTGTGCTTCTGTTTATACCTGAAAATTTGTTATACCTGAAAATGTTGTGCTTCTGTTATACCCTGAAAATGTTGTGCTTCTGTTATACCCTGAAAATGTTGTGCTTCTGTTATACCTGAAAATGTTGTGCTTCTGTTATACCCTGAAAATGTTGTGCTTCTGTTATACCCTGAAAATGTTGTGCTTCTGTTATACCTGAAAATGTTGTGCTTCTGTTATACCTGAAAATGTTGTGCTTCTGTTATACCTGAAAATGTTGTGCTTCTGTTATACCTGAAAATGTTGTGTTATACCCTGAAAAATGTTTGTTATGTTATACCTGAAAATGTTGTGCTTCTGTTATACCTGAAAATGTTGTGCTTCTGTTATACCTGAAAATGTTGTGCTTCTGTTATACCCTGAAAATGTTGTGCTTCTGTTATACCTGAAAATGTTGTGCTTCTGTTATACCCTGAAAATGTTGTGCTTCTGTTATACCTGAAAATGTTGTGCTTCTGTTATACCCTGAAAATGTTGTGCTTCTGTTATACCCTGAAAATGTTGTGCTTCTGTTATACCTGAAAATGTTGTGCTTCTGTTATACCTGAAAATGTTGTGCTTCTGTTATACCTGAAAATGTTGTGCTTCTGTTATACCTGAAAATGTTGTGCTTCTGTTATACCTGAAAATGTTGTTTCTGCTTCTGTTCTGTTATACCCTGAAAATGTTGTGCTTCTGTTATACCCTGAAAAATGTTGTGCTTCTGTTATACCTGAAAATGTTGTGCTTCTGTTATACCTGAAATTGTTGTGCTTCTGTTATAAAATGTTGTGCTTCTGTTATACCTGAAAATGTTGTGCTTCTGTTATACCTGAAAATGTTTCTTGCTTCTTCTGTTATACCCTGAAAATGTTGTGCTTCTGTTATACCTGAAAATGTTTGTGCTTCTGTTATACCTGAAAATGTTGTGCTTCTGTTATACCCTGAAAAATGTTGTGCTTCTGGTTATACCTGAAAATGTTGTGCTTCTGTTATACCTGAAAAATGTTGTGCTTCTGTTATACCTGAAAATGTTGTGCTTCTGTTATACCTGAAAATGTTGTGCTTCTGTTATACCTGTAAATGTTGTGCTTCTGTTATACCTGGAAATGTTGTGCTTCTGTTATACTCGAAAATGTTGTGCTGCTGTTATACCCTGAAAAATGTGTGCTTCTGTTATGTGTGCTTCTGTTATACCCTGAAAATGTTGTGCTTCTGTTATACCTGAAAATGTTGTGCTTCTGTTATACCTGAAAATGTTGTGCTTCTGTTTAAATACCTGAAAATGTTGTGCTTCTGTTTATACCCTGAAAATGTTGTGCTTCTGTTATATGAAAATGTTGTGCTTCTGTTATACCTGAAAAATGTTGTGCTTCTGTTATACCCTGAAAATGTTGTGCTTCTGTTATACCTGTTATACCTGAAAATGTTGTGCTTCTGTTATACCTGAAAATTGTTGTGCTTCTGTTAAAAATGTTGTGCTTCTGTTATTATACCTGAAAAATGTTGTGCTTCTGTTATACCTGAAAATGTTGTGCTTCTGTTATACCCTATGTTGTGCTTCTGAAAAAATGTTGTGCTTCTGTTATACCTGAAAATGTTGTGCTTCTGTTATACCCTGAAAATGTTGTGCTTCTGTTATACCCTGAAAATGTTGTGCTTCTGTTATACCCTGAAAATGTTGTGCTTCTGTTATACCTGAAAATGTTGTGCTTCTGTTATACCTGAAAATGTTGTGCTTCTGTTATACCTGAAAATGTTGTGCTTCTGTTATACCCTGAAAATGTTGTGCTTCTGTTATACCTGAAAATGTTGTGCTTCTGTTATACCTGTAAATGTTGTGCTTCTGTTTTACCCTGAAAATGTTGTGCTTCTGTTATACCTGAAAATGTTGTGCTTCTGTTATACCCTGAAAATGTTGTGCTTCTGTTATACCCTGAAAATGTTGTGCTTCTGTTATACCCTGAAAATGTTGTGCTTCTGTTATACCTGAAAATGTTGTGCTTCTGTTATACCCTGAAAATGTTGTGCTTCTGTTATACCTGAAAATGTTGTGCTTCTGTTATACCTGAAAATGTTGTGCTTCTGTTATACCCTGAAAATGTTGTGCTTCTGTTATACCTGAAAATGTTGTGCTTCTGTTATACCCTGAAAATGTTGTGCTTCTGTTATACCTGAAAATGTTGTGCTTCTGTTATACCTGAAAATGTTGTGCTTCTGTTATACCTGAAAATGTTGTGCTTCTGTTATACCTGAAAATGTTGTGCTTCTGTTATACCTGAAAATGTTGTGCTTCTGTTATACCTGAAAATGTTGTGCTTCTGTTATACCTGAAAATGTTGTGCTTCTGTTATACCCTGAAAATGTTGTGCTTCTGTTATACCCTGAAAATGTTGTGCTTCTGTTATACCTGAAAATGTTGTGCTTCTGTTATACCTGAAAATGTTGTGCTTCTGTTATACCTGAAAATGTTGTGCTTCTGTTATACCTGAAAATGTTGTGCTTCTGTTATACCTGAAAATGTTGTGCTTCTGTTATACCTGAAAATGTTGTGCTTCTGTTATACCTGAAAATGTTGTGCTTCTGTTATACCCTGAAAATGTTGTGCTTCTGTTATACCTGAAAATGTTGTGCTTCTGTTATACCTGAAAATGTTGTGCTTCTGTTATACCTGAAAATGTTGTGCTTCTGTTATACCTGAAAATGTTGTGCTTCTGTTATACCCTGAAAATGTTGTGCTTCTGTTATACCTGAAAATGTTGTGCTTCTGTTATACCTGAAAATGTTGTGCTTCTGTTATACCTGAAAATGTTGTGCTTCTGTTATACCTGAAAATGTTGTGCTTCTGTTATACCTGAAAATGTTGTGCTTCTGTTATACCTGAAAATGTTGTGCTTCTGTTATACCTGAAAATGTTGTGCTTCTGTTATACCTGAAAATGTTGTGCTTCTGTTATACCTGAAAATGTTGTGCTTCTGTTTATACCCTGAAAAATGTTGTGCTTCTGTTATACCTGAAAATGTTGTGCTTCTGTTATACCGGAGAATGTTGTGCTTCTGTTATACCTGAAAAGGTTGTGCTTCTGTGATACCTGAATATGTTGTGCTTCTGTTATGCCTGAAAATGGTGTGCTTCTGTTATACTGAAAATGTTTCGTGCTTCTGTTATACCTGAAAATGTTGTGCTTCTGTTATACCTGAAAATGTTGTGTTCTGTTATACCCTGAAAATGCTTCTGTTATACCTGAAAATGTTGTGCTTCTGTTTACCTGAAAATTTGTATACCTGAAAATGGTTTGTGCTTCTGTTATACCTGAAAAATGTTGTGCTTCTGTTATACCTGAAAATGTTGTGCTTCTGTTATACCTGAAAATGTTGTGCTTCTGTTATACCTGAAAATGTTGTGCTTCTGTTATACCCTAAAATGTTGTGCTTCTTTTATTCCTGAAAATGTTGTTCTTTCTTTATTCCCTGAAAATGTTGTGCTTCTGTTATACCTGAAAATGTTGTGCTTCTGTTATACCTGAAAATGTTGTGCTTCTGTTATACCTGAAAATGTTGTTGTGCTTCTGTTATACCTGAAAATGTTGTGCTTCTGTTATACCTGAAAATGTTGTGCTTCTGTTATACCTGAAAATGTTGTGCTTCTGTTATACCTGAAAATGTTGTGCTTCTGTTATACCTTGAAAATGTTGTGCTTCTGTTATACCTGAAAATGTTGTGCTTCTGTTATACCTGAAAATGTTGTGCTTCTGTTATACCTGAAAATGTTGTGCTTCTGTTATACTTGAAACTGTTGTTTTCTGTTATACCTGAAAATGTTGTGCTTCTGTTATACCTGAAAATGTTGTGCTTCTGTTATACCTGAAAATGTTGTGCTTCTGTTATACCTGAAAATGTTGTGCTTCTGTTATACCTGAAAATGTTGTGCTTCTGTTATACCTGAAAATGTTGTGCTTCTGTTATACCTGAAAATGTTTGTTCTGTTATACCTGAAAAATGTGTGCTTCTGTTATACCTGAAAATGTTGTGCTTCTGTTATACCTGAAAATGTTGTGCTTCTGTTATACCTGAAAAATGTTGTGCTTCTGTTATACCTGAAAATGTTGTGCTTCTGTTATACCTTTGTGCTTCTGTTATACCTGAAAAATGTTTGTGCTTCTGTTATACCTGAAAATGTTGTGCTTCTGTTATACCTGAAAAAATGTTGTGCTTCTGTTATACCTGAAAATGTTGTGCTTCTGTTATACCTGAAAATGTTGTGCTTCTGTTATACCTGAAAATGTTGTGCTTCTGTTATACCTGAAAATGTTGTGCTTCTGTTATACCTGAAAATGTTGTGCTTCTGTTATACCTGAAAATGTTGTGCTTCTGTTATACCTGAAAATGTTGTGCTTCTGTTATACCTGCAAATGTTGTGCTTCTGTTAGTTATACCTGAAAATGTTGTGCTTCTGTTATACCTGAAAATGTTGTTCTTCTGTTATACCAGAAAATGTGTGCTTCTGTTATACCTGTTGATTGTGCCTTCTGTTATACCTGAAAATGTTGTGCTTCTGTTATACCTGAAAATGTTGTGCTTCTGTTATACCTGAAAATGTTGTGCTTCTGTTATACCTGAAAATGTTGTGCTTCTGTTAGTTATACCTGAAAATGTTGTGCTTCTGTTATACCTGAAAATGTTGTGCTTCTGTTATACCTGAAAATGTTGTGCTTCTGTTATACCTGAAAAAGTTTGTGCTTGTTTTATACGTGAAAAGTTTGTGCTTTTGTTATACCTGAAAAAATGTTGTGCTTCTGTTAGTTATATCTGAAAATGTTGTGCTTCTGTTATACCTGAAAATGTTGTGCTTCTGTTATACCTGAAAATGTTGTGCTTCTGTTATACCTGAAAATGTTGTGCTTCTGTTATACCTGAAAATGTTGTGCTTCTGTTATACCTGAAAATGTTGTGCTTCTGTTATACCTGAAAATGTTGTGCTTCTGTTATACCTGAAAATGTTGTGCTTCTGTTATACCTGAAAATGTTGTGCTTCTGTTATATTGTGCTTCTGTTATACCTGAAAATGTTGTGCTTCTGTTATACCTGAAAATGTTGTGCTTCTGTTATACCTGAAAATGTTGTGCTTCTGTTATACCTGAAAATGTTGTGCTTGAAAAATGTTGTGCTGTTATACCTGAAAATGTTGTGCTTCTGTTATACCTGAAAATGTTGTGCTTCTGTTATACCTGAAAATGTTGTGCTTCTGTTATACCTGAAAATGTTGTGCTTCTGTTATACCTGAAAATGTTGTGCTTCTGTTATACCTGAAAATGTTGTGCTTCTGTTATACCTGAAAATGTTGTGCTTCTGTTATACCTGAAAATGTTGTGCTTCTGTTATACCTGAAAATGTTGTGCTTCTGTTATACCTGAAAATGTTGTGCTTCTGTTATACCTGAAAATGTTGTGCTTCTGTTATACCTGAAAATGTTGTGCTTCTGTTATACCTGAAAATGTTGTGCTTCTGTTATACCTGAAAATGTTGTGCTTCTGTTATACCTGAAAATGTTGTGCTTCTGTTATACCTGAAAATGTTGTGCTTCTGTTATACCTGAAAATGTTGTGCTTCTGTTATACCTGAAAATGTTGTGCTTCTGTTATACCTGAAAATGTTGTGCTTCTGTTATACCTGAAAATGTTGTGCTTCTGTTATACCTGAAAATGTTGTGCTTCTGTTATACCTGAAAATGTTGTGCTTCTGTTATACCTGAAAATGTTGTGCTTCTGTTATACCTGAAAATGTTGTGCTTCTGTTATACCTGAAAATGTTGTGCTTCTGTTATACCTGAAAATGTTGTGCTTCTGTTATACCTGAAAATGTTGTGCTTCTGTTATACCTGAAAATGTTGTGCTTCTGTTATACCTGAAAATGTTGTGCTTCTGTTATACCTGAAAATGTTGTGCTTCTGTTATACCTGAAAATGAGAGTTCACTTTAGCCTTTTTTTAAAACCTGTTTCTTTTTATTCCTTTTTTTCCCCTCTCAATATGCCACGTGCTCACCACTCTCAATATGCCACGTGCTCACCACTCTCAATATGCCACGTGCTCACTTCAAGTTTACTTCTTCCTTCTTTGGCAAGTCTATCCTCATCTTATGTCCATACATCGTGTAGGTGTCATGGTTACTCTCCCATTTATAGACTGACGTGTAGTTCCTGTTCCCTCTCTGTGTCTGTCTGTCTCTCTTTCTCTCTCTCTCTCTCTCTCTCTATATATATATATATATATATATATATATATGTATATATATATATATATATATATATATATGACGTATAGTTTCCGTTTCTATACATCTTGCAGTCAGCAGGATGCTTTACAAACTGCTAGACTCTCATGTTTTTTTTTCTTTCTGCACGTTTTGCAGTTAGCAGGAATCTTCATACACTCATCAGCATTGATAGCTCCTATTTCTATAAATCTAGCAGCGAGTACAAATGTTCACGTACTGAGACACACCCATATAGTCACTTTTTTCTACACATATCACTAGCACCTACATCGTCGGGTCTGGCTTCTTGATACTAACCGTGTCTGTCTTTTTGTTATTTGATTCCTTCTCTATGAAGGTCACCTCCAAACTACTCCTTCTACTGCCGTAAGCTGTATTTTAATGATATATCCCTGTAGGTCTGTCTTGCCAGGATTAATCTAGGATGATGTTAGTTTGTCTCACCCAGCTCTGCAATTGTTTCGTTCTCCACAGGGACCGCATGCGACCCAGTACTTTCGGGCATATCACCACAATATCGTTTTTTTTTTCTTCGTCAATCGACTAGTAAACTTGCTAATTATCTCCTCTCTCTCTCTCTCTCTCTCTCTCTCTCTCTCTCTCTCTCTCTCTCTCTCTCTCTCTCTCTCTCTCTCTCTCTCTCTCTCTCTCTCTCTCTCTCTCTCTCTCTCTCTCTCTCTCTCTCTATCTGTCTCTCTCTGTGTCTCTCTCTGTATCTCTCGATGTGTGTGTGTCTCTCTCTCTGTGTCTCTCTCTGTATTTCTCTATGTGTGTGTGTCTCTCTCTCTGTGTCTCTCTCTGTATCTCTCTATGTGTGTATGTCTCTCTCTGTCTCTGTGTCTCTCTCCCTGTCTGTGTGTGTGTGTCTCTCTCTCTGTCTCTCTCTCTCGGTCGCTCTCCCTCCCTCTCTCTCGCTCTTTCTCTCTATCACTCTTTCTCTCTATCACTATTTCTCTCTGTCTCTCTCTCTCTCACTCACTGTCTCATCTATATATGTATATAATATCCGTGTGTGTGTGTGTGTGCTTGCATGCGTGCGTGTGTGTATGTTTACATGTTTGTATGTATATGTATATGTGTATATATGTATGTATATGTATATATACAAATACATGAAAGAAAGGCAGAGAATATACAGAGATATATTCGAATTACCTCAGTGAAGATCGCTTGGAATCGCATCATATTTTAGGAATATAAACTAAAACTACTAATACATCCATGAATAGCGTTTGGAGCTTGGAGCCACGAGCCATCCATCACCTGCGTCCCTTGCAGGACGTATACACAAATCGTTCATTTGATTTCGCCCCAGTGGTTTCTGCAGAAATTAATTTTTATATGAAGACTTTCTCAATTTCCCAAAAGCTACATCGGGCATCTACAGATATATACACCACATATCCTAACTGTAACTCATGAGGGTGGGGGGGGGGGGTAACAGTATATCATAGTCATGAGGGTGGTGGCACAGTATATCATAGTCATGGGGGTGTGGTACAGTAAATCATAGTCTGGGGGGGGGGGTGAGTTGGGTGTTACAGTATATCATAGTCATGGGGTGTGGTACAGTATATCATAGTCATGGGGGGTGGTCTTACAGTATGTCATAGTCATGGGGGTGGTGCAGTATATCATAGTCATGGGGGGTTACAGTATATCATAGTCATGGGGAGGGGGTGTTACAGGATATGATAGTCATGGGGGGGTGGTACAGTATACCATAGTCATGGGGGGTAGTATTACAGTATATCATACTCATGGAGGTGGTAGAGTATATCATAGTCATGGGGGGGGGGGTTGGTGGTGTTACATAATATTTTAATCATGAGGGGTGGTACAGTATATCATAGTCATGGGGGTGGTCTTACGGTATATCATAGTCATGGAGGGTTACAGTATATCACAGTCTTGGGGGGTACAGTATATCAAAGTCATCGGGGGTGGTACAGTATCATAGTCATGGGGGTGGTACAGTATATCATAGTCATGGGGGGTACAGTATATCATAGTCATGGGAGTACAGTATGTCATAGTCATGGGGGGACATTATGTCATAGTCATGGGGGTGGTACAGTATATCATAGTCATAGGCGTATAGTTTGTCTTAGTCATGAGAGTACAGTATATCATAGTCATGGAAGGTCATCATCATCATGTGACATATTCTTTCCAGAACGTTGTCTCCATTACAGCTGCTCTGAATGCATCGCGATTCTGGGCAAGTCGACCTGCATCAGCAAAAGGCAGGTTCAGACTCTCTGTGATGTCCTGGGTCCACCGTCGTCTAGGTCGATCCCTTCCCCTTTCTCCAGGGACCATGCCTTCCACATGAGGGTACAGTATATCATAGTCGTGGGAGGTACAGTATATCAAAGTCGTGTGGGGTATATTATATTATAGTCATGGGGGTACAGTACATCATAGTCATTGGGGGTACAGTATAGCATAGTCTTGGGGTACAGTATATCATAGTTGTGACATATTATGATAATAGCTTTCATATATCTATTTCATTACCTACATTTTTCTTTCATCTGGCTTTCACCTACGCACGTTTTGTTAACATAAAACCCTCCAAAACTCAGAGATCTGTCTCTTTTTCTAATTTAGCACTCCTATTTTATTTTCTGTTCTCTATTTCCTTAGGAATGTTTACCAACAGACCTATTTAGCTAACGTTGAGCCGGTTACCTGTAATTATAACGCCAGCGATTGGAAATCGCTGTAATAGGACCAGACAGGTAGACGGAACGCGTAGATAGGGGCGACTATTTCAAAAAAATAGTCGTACTTTTGGCTCAGGGGAAGATAAGCTAATGTAGTTGAAACGTATTTTCGGTAGACAGTAATCAGGGGAAATAATTTGAGTAGAAGGAGTAGATAATTTTGAACCAAGGGCAGATAATCACAGTTACTACCCCTGAATCCGTTGGTTTGGAAGGTAATTAAACACGGTGAGAATCGCGAGATCAAAGGACGGGCTTCGCTCGATTGCCAGAGTCTGCAAGCGGTAAAAGCGTGAATTTTTCCTCTGATTCGCAGATCGACCGAAGAAAAGCCCGAAATCTGAGCGAAGGCGTTAAAAGTAACAAGTCTGAGCGACGTTCTGCAAATTTAATAGATAATCTCCAGCTTTTAAAATCCATTATTCAGTACCCACAGAAGTCCTAGAGACTACTAGCTGCGATTTCTAGATTCTATATACCATTTGGAATTACTTAGTTTTTCGTTGGAGTAGTCCTAATTCTGTGTTTGCGGTAATTATTATTTCACTAAGAGTTTTTCTGTGTAGATTTATTTAATGGTTAAGTCCGTCATTTTATTCACTAGGAGTTTTGTGCAAAGTGACTAGCGAATTAATATAGCAAAATTGTTCTGGCTGTAGCGTAAATCTAACTAACTGATATTAACCAGTAAGAGTTATTTTAATCGTCTAGTAAACGCACTGTTTATTATGAGTACTGACGAAATATATATTTATTTCTAATTCATGATGATTAACATTTTAAATGACTAGCGCGTATTTCACGGAGACTTTTATTAAACGATTCAATATGAGATATACGTGTAGTTCTATTTAAAGTTAAATAACTGAGTGTATGAATATATTATATTTTACGTGGGTTAAGGATAGGATTGAGAATACTACATTATTGTTAAGTATTTGTATTTTTTCTCCTTTACACAGTACTGGGTCAAACCCAAAACCTTACCAGCGGCTTCCATATAAATCTGAGAATAACCATATAAAGAACATTTTTACTTAGTATTTGGGTCTTCAAGGTAAACCTGTCTGGGGTTGTGTTTACAACCAGAAAGAGACAGAGTACCAACCCAAAGAACATTAAGAGTGACTTCGTAACTGGGCCTATAGATCCAGATTTCTTTTTCCCAATTTCATTTACATTCAGCCCGTTGTGGCGACATCACCAACATTAACATTTCCCGACGTTTGACCATTTGTGGTGTGACAAGGAATTTTTATACTGAGAGAAGTTACCGACCTGACATTCCTATGTACTGGAAATCTCAAGCTACTGACACTGGAAGCACTGTTAAATTTCTTACCTGGACTTATTAATGTGACATAAACAGAAGTCCTAAATAAAAGTAACAAAGTGAACGTTCCCCGGAGAAGTGGATTTAATCTGTCTTTGAGGAGCTGGGATTTTCTTTGCCAAAATAACATTGGATTTGCTGTGTGCGTGTGTCCTAAAGATTGTTCCAGAAGTTGCAAATCAAGTATTAGGTAAGAAAGAATGAACGTGGCCACGGCTGTCTGAGAAGAGAGGAAGGATGAATGAATAATTCTCATATATATATATATATATATATATATATATATATATATATATATATATATATATATATATATATATATATATATATATATATATATATATATATATATATATATACTACTCGTCAAAAGTCAAGGGCCACCCTATTATTTTCAATACACTTTTATATAAGCACATAGAATGATTAAATGAAGGAAGTTTTTAGTAAAAATGGGTGCAATATCTTCCTCTGACAGTCCTCTATGCACGTTAAGCATAAAAACAACTCACTGACAACCATGGTGATCACGTGCAATTTGGTTTGCTGACCATAAATTCACATTTTTAATCTGATTTTTCAAACTTCCGTACAACCAAACAGGTGAAGTAATCTTGCTGATTGACATTCCACGTGCAATGGCGACTTTTCATGAACAGAGTTCACTCTTAATTTGTTTTACAATCAGCAGACTTAGGGTAGTTTCATCACTTGCAAAAACCATGCCACCGAGAAGAAGTCTTGACTCCTTACAAAGAATGAGGGCTATAGCGTGGGTTGAAAGTGGTTTATCTGTCCGTGAGGTTGCTAGACGGCTTGCAGTGTCACACTCTACTATCCAAAGAATGTTGGAAAGATTTCAGGCCACAGGAAGTGTGGAGGATCGCCACCGGCCAGGTCGCCCTAGATGCACCAATAGACATGATGACCGGTACCTCTTGTTGTCAGCCCTGCGCCATCGAACAGTGACTTGTTCCACTCTAAGATGTCAGCTGAGACAAACTGTAAACGTTAATGTCAGTCAAAGCACCATTCGCAGACGTTTATATGAATTTGGACTGGCTGCTCGACGTCCTGCAGTCAGAATCCCAGTTACTCCTGCTCATCGCAGAGCCCGTGTTGCTTGGTGTCGCGAGCACATCCGATGGACAAGGCAACAATGGAGTCACGTTCTCTTCACTGATGAATCTCGTTTCACTGTGTCATTTAATGATGGCAGGATTCGAGTTTGGAGACGACCAGGAGAGCGATTTACTGATGACACAATTCGAGAGGTGGATCGTTATGCTTAGGGGTTCTGTCATGGTATGGGAGGCTTCTACAGATACGGCAGGACCCCACTCTACATCATCCAATGCAACTTGACTGGTTCAAGATACCAGAACGAAATCTTGAGACCAATTGTTCAGCCTGCTCTGGAGGCCATAGGTGGTAATGCCATCCTCCAAGATGATTGTCACAAAATTAACAATGATACAACGTTAAAATATCTCCAATGATACAACGTAGGGATAAAACTAATGCGTAAGCTGCTAGAATACATGATCGCCCACGCCGCGGGTCATCTTCACCCGCCATGGAAATTAAATTGTTAGACTTGAAGGCAAAACGATTAAATGGAAAAAATCTGACTGAACGCGTGCTTGAAACTAGCAATGCTAAAAGGACGCAAATTGGTGGGGAAAGGAGGAAAAAGTCACGTCCCCCAAGTTGACATAAAGTAAAGAAATCGACAAAAGGGACTTTGGATATTATACGCCACAGTCATTTATTGGACGCTTTTGCTATAACTTAGCCCGTTTATTTGAATGCAGTGATGAGCGCGTTCCAGAAAATTCTAGAAAATATTTGAAAAGTAACTTTTCTTAATAATAATGTTAGGAATATAAAACCTAGCTGGCCGAATGGCCCATCTTGAGCAGTGAAATAATATGCTTTCATTTATACAGACAGACAGATAATAAGAAAGATATTGACAAAAGACTGTGTTGTTCATATCAGCGAACGTCTGCATTGAGATAAAACATGTCACTAATTTTCAAAAAGTTGTGGCATTGAAGACGCGAGTGCTAACATCTAGTGGAATGAAGAGACGGGGTGGGATGGTGAATTGTGGCTAAAAATAACTTTAAAGGCGAAATTGTGTAGGGGAAAGCAGGGTTGGTTCAAAAAACAAGTGTGTTTTGTTGTGAAACGCAAGTAGAGACAGACGGACCAACAGACAATAAGGCATACTTGACTGAGGTCTGACTGAAATGACTTAGTGGTAGGATATTTGAATTTGAAAAAAAGAAAAGGCAGTGATTGGCCCTAGAGGAAGATATTATCGGCGCTCAGACGCGCATTTTGTGCCATTCAGTATTAGCTGTCCTTGTAGACACAGTGAATTATTAAGTGGTGTAATTCCCAGAAGCTATTGAAGTATTTAGAGGGACGCCATCATAAGGCCAGCAGCTCAGCTGAGTTTTGCTAGCATTTGTTTAACTGTGTACTATATTCTTAATTCTGGTAAGACTGAAATTATTTCTTTGTACATTTTAATATTTGTTTAAGGTTCGAGTGATTTGATACTGCAATAGAATAATCTGTTCCTTACAACAAGTAAGGGTTCGCTCTAGACCCCCCGCCCCAGTTCAGGGTCTAGAGACAAATAAAATACATAAACTCCAGCAAGGATTATGAAGGACAGATCAAGTGTTGAAATCAGTGAAACATATCACCTATCCTATTTTATGACAGGAAGCTCATGAACATATTTCAGAATCCGTAGTCTGGGAGAACTTAGCCTATGTGAAACCAACTTGGTAAGATGTGTTGTTTGGTCAGAAAGATCTGACCCGTCTATATGGTGTTGTTGTTGTGTAGTGTTGTGTCCAGAAATGGTTAGATGATGGAATTCTGACACATGAGTAATACTTTGATTGCAGAGCTGTGAGTTTCAGTTGGCACCAATGCGGTGTCAAATGATTGGTTGAATTTTACCAGAGTGGACCCGTGCAGTAATATTTGGTCAGAGCAGCCTAATATAGCCCCAAGCACGGAGAGGTGGGGCCACCAGACTTCTGATATTGCCCCCAAGCACGGAGAGGTGGGGCCACCAGATCTCAGCACCAGAGCTACACCTTCAAGTTACGTGAGAGCCTGGTCTGCTGAGAGTTCACCAACTCAACTTAATTCCTAACACACCCATAAAAATTCCATCAATTAACTGGACAATGTGTAATCGCCATAGACAGGGAGTGATGAGGCCACCCCAACAGCACATCCACTAACTGTTCTCCCACATAGATTAATACTGTAAACAATACTAATATTAACTAGTCTAGTAACATATACATGTACACACCTTGCATTTATTATGTAATATTCATGCATTTTTCATAATTTCTAAACCTTTCATATGTTCTGGCCAAAATAAAACCTTGGTCCAGAACAAATAAATGTAAGAAAATTACTATCAAAATTTTACACAACTGAGTTAGTTCCGTGTATTATAACCTTTTATTAATATTATTAGACTTAGTAAATATCTGTGTGTGTGTCTGAAAACTACCACAACACATTACACATCATTACCCTAGACATTTAACGTAGCCGCATTCATTAGAAAAAAAAGATAGGTGTGAGGTCGTAGTGGTAGCAAGAAGGGCCTTCTGACAATTCACAGCTACATTTTATCTCAGGAGCCTTCACAGCTGACCTCATGCATCACACTTAGAAATATCACCACCATACAATACCATCAAACCCACTACATATATTGGGGTCTCTTTGTCCCGGGATAATTAGCCCATTAAATATATTAGGATCTCCTGGGGGAGAATAAGATTAGGGGAACACATAATAAAAATTAAAAGTGTCCCTTAAAATTAAAAGTGTCCCTGAAAATAAAAGTTGGTGAATCTTCACAGCCAGTGGTAGTTAATTAATTAATTAGAATTATTTTAGATTAGAGTAATTATAAGTACTTTAGTGGTTGGAAATTGTATCTTACACATTGCTAGATTTGTTTAAAAAGTATGGCGGAGCTGGCAAAATTTAGATCAGCTGCTGTGCTGACGGCAAAGGAGATGGCAATGGATGGTCAGATTTTAATTCAATATGTAACGGCTGAATGTGATAAGTATATTGAACGGGAAGAAAGAAAATTAGAAAAAGAGGCTGAAAGAAAATTAGAGTCTGAAAGGTTGGCTGAAGAGAAGAGGTTAGAGGCTGAGACTAAGAGGCTGCAGATTGTGGCTGACAAAGAGGCTAAAGCATTGGATGCAGAAGAAAAACGACAGCAAAGGGAGGCAGAAGATAAAAGATTGACTGCCGAAAGGGAGGCAGAAGATAGAAGGTTGCAAAGGGAGGCAGAAGATAAAAGGTTGACTGCAGAAAGGGAGGCAGAAGATAGAAGGTTGCAAAGGGAGCACGAATTACGACTCAGGGAGCTGGAGCTACAAGGCCAGGCTCCTGAAAATGGTGCCAGCCCTTTTGCCTCAGATGCTACGCCCAGTCTGGGAGCCTCAACATCAGCTATGGGGTTTCATTTAGACCATTTTGTTGAAAAAGACGATGACATAGAGGGGTACCTAGGACGTTTTGAGTTATTAGCTACTACCTATGGGTTAGAGAGAGAGAGAGGTGGAGTTTAAAGCTATCACAGGGACTGAGAGGTACTTCTTACGAAGTCTTCGCAAAAATGAACAGAGAAGACCAGGAGAATTATGACATGTTAAAGCAGGCTTTGTTATTGAGGTACGAAAAAAATGGGGAATTTTATCGTAAGAAATTTAGAAATGCCAAACTGTTGTCTGGGGAGACATACCACCAATTCTCTGCCAGACTAGAAACCTATTTGGAGAAATGGACTGCTCTGGGGAAGACCCAAGATCTTAAAGAAATGATCATGATTGAGCAATTGAGAGAGTCCATGGCTCCAGACATGAGAAAATTTCTCATGGAACAAGGTGCAGAGAAGTTGGGGGAGGTTTTAAATGTCGCTGAAAGGTATCAGGCAGCCCAGGCAGAGGTAAGTGGTGCTAAAAAGAAGCACATAGACAATTTTAAAGCTCCACAGCAATTTAATAAATTTGATAATAGAGAGCACGGAAATAAAGGTAGGACAAACTTTGAACGGCCAAGAAATGACTACCGAGACAGAAACTCACAGTTCAATGACCAAAAATCCAATGAAAGGAAACCGTTTAACCAAGGAAAAAGATGGTGTAAATGGTGCAAGAAAGATAACCATAACACCGAATTTTGTAGAAGGAAACCTTCAAACATTGCTGCAATGAAGTCGGGGACTCAAAGATTAAAGGTTAATCCTAAGGGACAGCAGGAACTTTATCACCCCCCAGTTTGTGAGGATGTTATTTGTAATGGGGTCACCATAAGGTGCCTTTATGATACAGGTTTGGATTATGATTCAGTTGTGAAGTCTAGCCTAGTGGACCCAAGTCAGTATACCACAGAAACAGTGGAAATACAAGGGGCAACTAAGGACATACCACTCATGACACTTCCCATCGCAAGGATAACGGTGAAAACTCGCTATGTGGAAGGAGAAATCAGAGCAGCAGTGATAGATGAACCAATCTACCCTCTGATATTGGGGTGTAGATACGTCTTCTTGGGGAATCCCGAGAAACCTGTGATCATGGCGACAGTGCAGACCAGGTCACAGAAGAAGGAGGAAGAAGGTGAACCTATAAATGCTCATCCAGAGGAGATGAGGAAGGCGCAGGCTGAGGATAGGACACTCAAGCCATGTTTTAAAAAATTGCCCAAATGCCACACACCTCCGAGCAAGGGGGAATATTTTATGAAGAACAAACTCTTATACAGGAAGGCCGGAACTAGATCCACTGGTCACGGACAGTTGGTTCTTCCCAAGATATATAGGGCAAATTTAATAAGGAGCTTACATGTTGGAAAAGATGGGGACCATGAAAAAGTCGGTACCATCTGCCAAAAAGTTGCTCGCAAATACTATTGGCCCGACGTAAATGTCGATATTGAAAACTTTGTAGAAGCATGTGGTATATTTCATGAGGGAACACCCACAAAGGGAAAATATGTGCAGGACCTAGAAACGCCACGGGGCAAAATTAGGCCTGGAAAGAAAAATTATGGTACTCAAGGAGACAAAGTGCAATGGGAGCCCCCTTTTCACACCCAGTCTTCACTTGAATGGATTAACATGGCCACTATGCGAAGAGTACAAAGAAGAAATTTTACCCAGGATAAGATGACAATCCCTCGGTCAGACTTATATAAACTGGAAGAACAGAAACGAGAGCGAAGATCTCTCATAAGCAATCTAAAGTGGGGAGACAAACCCAAGAAAAAAATTGGTAGTGGTCGATTTGTGAGTGATGATTCTAGGAAAAAAAGTCCTCACTATAGTGCTTCTAATGGACGGGACCAGACGGGTTCCATGAAAAATACGTATGATAAATTAAAAATCCAGATGTAACTATTAAGGACCTGGACAGATGAGAAGGCGGAAGAGACTGTTACCTCATCTTATCAATACGTGAACGAACTGACCACTCGTTTGAAAGCTGGATGGAAACTGGCAAACGATAATTTGAAACAAGCCAGGAAGAAACATGCAGCATATTTTAATAGGAAGGCAAAGGACAGAGAACTGGCAGTGGGAGAGAAGGTGCTGCTTTTACTACCCGGGAGCCAGATTAAATTACAAATTGGATGGCAAGGTCCATATACTGTTCTAGAGAAGGTGTCTAGAACAAACTATAAAATTGACAAAAAGGGGAAGGAGAAAGTTTATCATGTAAACCTGTTAAAGAAGTATCTGGACAGACCACTCCAGGAAAGCACCCCCTTACTGACCTTAGCTATCGCAACTCAAATGCAAAAGGAACCACTCACCTCACATGAATACCCATTACATCCTTGTGAAACAGCAGCACAGGTAAAAGTCAGTAAGCACCTGACTAAAAACCAGAGGGAGAGAGTTCAACAGGTTCTGGAGGAACATACAGATGTATTAACAGATAAACCAGGCCATACAAATTTGCTACAGTATGACATGAAACTGGTAGACTCAAACCCAATCTGTATGAGAGCCTATTCTATTCCGTTCGCGAAGGAGAAGGCATTGAAGGAAGAAATAGATTATTTGTTGAAGGAGGGGATTATTTCACACAGTGAATCATCTTTTAGCTCTAGTGTCGTATTGTTGAGAAAACCGTCTGGAGAGCACAGACTGTGCATAGATTACAGGAAATTGAATGCTGTCACAGAAGGACAAGTGGATCCATTACCAGACACAAAACAGTTATTTGCCAGACTAAACAAGGCAAAATACTTTTCAAAGGTGGATCTTAGTAAAGGCTATTACCAGATCCCAGTGAAGCCTGAAGTGAGACCTTATTTGGCTTTTAGCACTTCGGATGGACATTATGAATTCAACATGCTACCATTCGGACTGAAAAATGCTCCGAGTGTATTTTCAAGGATGATGCGCAAATTGTTGGATCCCCTGAATAACCCATGTATCACGAATTTCATGGATGATATTCTCGTCGCTACAGAGACATTTGAAGAACACATTGAAGCTCTAGAAATGTTATTCAATAGGCTTAGGGAGGCGAACTTAACTGCTAGGCCAACAAAATGTTGCATTGGATGCAAAGAGTTGGAATTCTTGGGACACACTGTATATCAGGGTAGCATGACCCCTGATCCCAAGAACTTGGAAAAACTGCAGAGAGCACCTAGACCACAAACAAAAAAGGACGTGCGATCATTCGTGTCGTTATGCGGATTTTATCAAAAATATATCAAAGATTTTAACTCTATTTGTGCTCCTCTGACTGATCTGACTCGCAAGGGACTTCCAGATAAAATTAATTGGACTGCGCAAAGTGAATTAGCGTTCCAAGACTTAAAGGAAAAACTCACTAGCAAGCCTATTCTCAAACTACCTGATTTGACACAGGACTTTGTCTTAAGAACCGATGCAAGTAATGTAGGACTCGGAGCGGCTTTGTTGCAAAGATCATCTTCACCTGATGGGGAACTGAAACCAGTCGCTTATGCAAGCCGCAAATTGAATAAGGCGGAACAAGGATACTCCACAAGCGAAAAAGAATGTTTAGCGTTAGTCTGGGCAATAAAGAAGTTTCAAATCTATCTGTATGGTAGGACTTTTGTGGTCGAGACGGACCATCAGCCTCTCGTATTCTTATCTCTAGCCAAGCATGAAAACGCAAGATTGCTGAGGTGGTCTTTATTGCTTCAACCTTATCAGTTTAGTATCCAATATATCCCAGGCAAATTGAATGTCGGTGCAGATTTCCTCAGTCGGCACCCCTGTGATCAAAATTAGAGT
Organism: Oreohelix idahoensis; assembly: GCA_024509875.1. Lineage (NCBI taxonomy): Eukaryota > Metazoa > Mollusca > Gastropoda > Stylommatophora > Oreohelicidae > Oreohelix > Oreohelix idahoensis. The sequence goes on along the minus strand of JAMPIV010013685.1, from coordinate 20,642 downwards.
AATGGCAGGCGTAAGGAGAGATTTTATCTATGTGTATCACTGGTTTTAGAACTTGCCGTAGGCATGTTTTCAAGTGGGGAGATGTGTCACAAAATTAACAATGATACAACGTTAAAATATCTCCAATGATACAACGTAGGGATAAAACTAATGCGTAAGCTGCTAGAATACATGATCGCCCACGCCGCGGGTCATCACCCGCCATGGAAATTAAATTGTTAGACTTGAAGGCAAAACGATCAAAAGGAAAAATCTGACTGAACGCGTGCTTGAAACTAGCAATGCTAAAAGGACGCAAATTGGTGGGGAAAGGAGGAAAAAGTCACGTCCCCCAAGTTGACATAAAGTAAAGAAATCGACAAAAGGGACTTTGGATATTATACGCCACAGTCATTTATTGGACGCTTTTGCTATAACTTAGCCCGTTTATTTGAATGCAGTGATGAGCGCGTTCCAGAAAATTCTAGAAAATATTTGAAAAGTAACTTTTCTTAATAATAATGTTAGGAATATAAAACCTAGCTGGCCGGATGGCCCATCTTGAGCAGTGAAATAATATGCTTTCCTTTATACAGACGGACAGATAATAAGAAAGATATTGACAAAAGACTGTGTTGTTCATATCAGCGAACGTCTGCATTGAGATAAAACATGTCACTAATTTTCAAAAAGTTGTGGCATTGAAGACGCAAGTGCTAACATCTAGTGGAATGAAGAGACGGGGTGGGATGGTGAATTGTGGCTAAAAATAACTTTAAAGGCGAAATTGTGTAGGGGAAAGCAGGGTTGGTTCAAAAAACAAGTGTGTTTTGTTGTGAAACGCAAGTAGAGACGGACGGACCAACAGACAATAAGGCATACTTGACTGAGGTCTGACTGAAATGACTTAGTGGTAGGATATTTGAATTTGAAAAAAGAAAAGGCAGTGATTGGCCCTAGAGGAAGATATTATCGGCGCTCAGACGCGCATTTTGTGCCATTCAGTATTAGTTGTCCTTGTAGACACAGTGAATTATTAAGTGGTGTAATTCCCAGAAGCTATTGAAATATTTAGAGGGACGCCATCATAAGGCCAGCAGCTCAGCTGAGTTTTGCTAGCATTTGTTTAACTGTGTACTATATTCATAATTCTGGTAAGACTGAAATTATTTCTTTGTACATTTTAATATTTGTTTAAGGTTCGAGTGATTTGATACTGCAATAGAATAATCTGTTCCTTACAACAAGTAAGGGTTCGCTCTAGACCCCCCGCCCTAGTTCAGGGTCTAGAGACAAATAAAATACATAAACTCCAGCAAGGATTATGAAGGACAGATCAAGTGTTGAAATCCGTGAAACATATCACCTATCCTATTTTATGGCAGGAAGCTCATGAACATATTTCAGAATCCGTAGTCTGGGAGAACTTAGCCTATGTGAAACCAACTTGGTAAGATGTGTTGTTTGGTCAGAAAGATCTGACCCGTCTATATGGTGTTGTTGTTGTGTAGTGTTGTGTCCAGAAATGGTTAGATGATGGAATTCTGACACATGACTAATACTTTGATTGCAGAGCTGTGAGTTTCAGTTGGCACCAATGCAGTGTCAAATGAGTGGTTGAATTTTACCAGAGTGGACCCGTGCAGTAATATTTGGTCAGAGCAGCCTAATATAGCCCCAAGCACGGAGAGGTGGGGCCACCAGACTTCTGATATTGCCCCCAAGCACGGAGAGGTGGGGCCACCAGATCTCAGCACCAGAGCTACACCTTCAAGTTACGTGAGAGCCTGGTCTGCTGAGAGTTCACCGACTCAACTTAATTCCTAACACACCCATAAAAATTCCATCAATTAACTGGACAATGTGTAATCGCCATAGACAGGGAGTGACGAGGCCACCCCAACAGCACATCCACTAACTGTTCTCCCACATAGATTAATACTGTAAACAATACTAATATTAACTAGTCTAGTAACATATACATGTACACACCTTGCATTTATTATGTAATATTCATGCATTTTTCATAATTTCTAAACCTTTCATATGTTCTGGCCAAAATAAAACCTTGGTCCAGAACAAATAAATGTAAGAAAATTACTATCAAAATTTTACACAACTGAGTTAGTTCCGTGTATTATAACCTTTTATTAATATTATTAGACTTAGTAAATATCTGTGTGTGTGTGTGTGTCTGAAAACTACCACAACACATTACACATCATTACCCTAGACATTTAACGTAGCCGCATTCATTAGAAAAAAAAGATAGTTCTGATGTCGTCGTGGTAGCAAGAAGGGCCTTCTGACAATTCACAGCTACCTTTTATCGCAAGTTCTTTCACAGCTGACCTCATGCATCACACTTAGAAATATCACCACCATACAATACCATCAAACCCACGCTTCGAGTGGGGTGGTGAATGAGTTTATTCAGCAACATGGGATAACATCTCGTTGGCCAGGTCATTCACCCTGACCTTTTTTGGTGTTTGAGCACCTCGTTGTGGTGAATTTTTAAGTTTGAATTTTATTTTGGGGTGCATGTGGGGGGGGGGGGGGTCATCAGGGTGGCGGGTGGGTGGTTTGGGTGTTGTTTGGGGGGGGTGGGGGGGGGTTGACCTTTCTTGTGGGGTTGGGGGGGTTGTTGGGGTGTGGTGGGTTTTGTGGTGGGGGGGTTGTGGGGGGGGGGTTTTGGGTGGGGGGTGGGGTGGGGGGGGGGGGGGGGGTGGGGGGGGTGCATTGGGGGTGGGGGGGGGGGGGTGGGGGGGGTGGGGGGGGGGCTGTTGGGGGTTGGGGGGGGTGGTGGTTGGTGGGGGGGGGGTGGGGGGGGGGGTGGGTGGGGGACTTGGTTGATGTCTACGCTGGGGGGTGGGTGTTGGGTGGTGTGGGGGCTGTGGGGGGGGTGGGGGTTTGTGGTTGGGGGGGGGGGGGGGGGGGGGGGTGGGGTTTTCCAATATGGGGGTTTGTGTGGGGGGTTGTTGGGGGTGGTTGTTTGGGTTGGGGTTGGGTTTGGGGGGTTGGTTTTGGGGGGTTGGGGGTTGGGGGGTGGTTTTGGGGTGGTGGGGTTGTGGGGGTGTGTTGTGGGGGGTTGTGGGTGGGTTTTGGGGGGGTGGGGGGTGGTTTTTTTTTTTGGGGGGTTTTGGTGTGTTGGTGGGGGGGGTGGGGGGGTCAGATTTATTTTTGGTTTGTGGGGGTTGGGGGTTTTTGGTTGGGGTTGGGTGGGGGACTTTTGACGGGGGGGGTTAGGGTTGGGGGGGGGGGTATGGGGGGGGGGGGGGGGGGGGGGGGGGGGGGGGGTGGGGGGGGGGGGGGGGGGGGGGGGGTGGGGGGGGGGGGGATATATATATATATTGGGGGGGGGGGGGGGGGGGTGGGGTGTGGTTGGGGGGTTTATATATATATATATTATGGGTGGGGGGGTATATTGGGTGGTTATAGTTAAGTGTGGTGTGTAAAGGGTGGGGGGGGTGTTTAAGGGGGGTGGGGTTAATAGGTGGGGGGGTGTATATATATATATATATAGGTGTACTGTCTGACAAACCAAGTTCTGTTGTAGAGATAGGCTGAACAAGAGGATCTTCTCGAGTCCAGGGACAGACTCCACATATTTTTTAACCATTTCACTCGTGAAAATCTATTTCTTATCTTATCCCTCACTGAGTCACCACCTGTTCTAGTTCTATTCAGAAAGGACCAAACTATGTCTTAATTCCCCTATAAAAAATCTAGGACAATAGTCATGGGGGTACAATATATTAACGTCATGGGGGTGGTACAGTATAACATAGTCATGGGGGGGGGGGGTTGGTACAGTATATCATGGTCACGGGGATGTGGTATATCATGTCATGGGGGTACAGTATAACATTCTCATGGGGTGGTACAGTATATCATAGTCAGGGGGTACATTATCCATTACCGGTGTCAATACCTTGTCGAGGTATGGCGGCTTGCGTACCTTGATTACCCCCAGAGCAATGCCAGCTGGAGCTTTTTCCTGGAAGGTTCTACCAAGCTTGACAGGTTTGCGTGGGCAGGGGTCAGACCAAAGCAGAGACCCTGGTCCTCCAGGTTGGGGGTTTTAGCATAGGGCTGACACCCCTGACTATGTAAAACAAATGAAGTTACGGAAACGACAACAAATGAACAAACTTTGCTGCGGGACGGACATCCGGAGTCTGAGGCTCGTATGACTGTCAGTGGTGAAAGCCGAAAGGAAGCCACTGACATGAAAACGGACGTCCTGACCGCAAAACTTGAAACAAGAATAGGATTTAGGAATGTCAGAACAATGAACGAGACGGGTAAACTAAAACAGGTCACAGCAGAAATGAGGGACTGTAAATTACACATTCTAGGGGTAAGCGAGAGCAGATGGACAGGGGCAGGAAAAGTTTAAACAGCAACAGGAGAAACAGTACTTTACTCTGGAAAAGAGGATGGACAGCACAATGAAGGTGTAGCCATTATTCTACAGAAAGGAATAGAAAGGACATTACTGGAATGGAAACCCATCAACAACAGACTGATAAGATTAAGATTGAGAGGGAGATTCACCAACACTAAAATAATACCTCGTACAATGCTACGCACCAACGAATGACAGCAACGAAGAGGTCAAGGATGAATTCTATCAACAACTGCAGAAAGAAATGGAAGACACACCTAGATATGATCTTATCGCAGTAATGGGAGACCTCAATGCGAAAGTTAGAACACACAATACATATAATGAAAGAGTAATGGAGAAATGCGGCAGCGGAACAGCAAACGAAAATGAGGATAAATTAATAAGTTTCTGTAGCATTAACAACCTGATCATTGGAGGAACACTTTTCCAACACAAAGAAATTCACAAATTAACATGGTGTCACGTAGGGTTTATATTCATTTAATTTCCTACATCTTCTTCCTATTCTTTCACCCGAATTCTCTCTTTTGTTATCTCTGTATTTCCTTTTTCCTGTATATTTTTCATCCATTCGTTTTGCGAATATTATTTTCATATATTCACAAACTTTACCTGTTTTCCTTTCTCTAAAACTGAGAATCGCGCTAGGACGATATTACGTAGATGTCAGGGCTGCAGGGCGTCAGAAGGCGTGATAAGTCGGTTCGCTGAACATAGGACGTAGCAAATCGTCTACATTCTCACCGAGCGCGCGAGCTTCTTCTCGGCATAAGTCCCGGTGAGGTGTGATACTTTACATCTGCACCGGTCAGTATCCAGACATTTGTCTGGAAAATCCCAAACTGACACGGCGCTCACTGTGGGCCACGGTCAGCTGTAGTGTGAAAACTGCCCTGCATTGGAGTCAGGCTGTCTGGGATTTGAAACTGACACGCGTACATCGTGGTCAGTAGGTGACAGTTACGACACGCGTTAAGCGGACGTAAATGTTGGGAGTAGGGGAGATAAGTTCGCTTGGCGAAATAAGTTTGGGCCCTTTGTCTGATTTTAAGATATTGGCAATGTTTGAAACTTTAATTTCATTCTCGCTCATAGACTCACAGTAGATAGGTTGATCGTAAACAGAATAGCTGTTAGCGAAGATCTCAGTTTGTTTCGGCAATTTGTCGAACTTCTAGACTTCCAGAAATATTTTCAGCATTTTTATTCTTAAGTTGTGCGACTACCTGTAATTCTGTGGTTGAGGTAATTAATATGATAGTTATATAGATTTTGTGAGTGTTAAAGTGTTAAATCGCTTAATTCATTTTAATCTATTTCTTTAGCGCAGAAGAGAAATAAAGTGGTAGGCTATTATATTTTCTAGGGAAGCATTCAGTGGAAAGCAGAATAAAATTTAAATCTCTAGCTTATAACGGCAAGTGTAGCTATTTATGAATTTAATTTAACCGCTAATACTCAGTCGAGTGTATTTTTCTAAACTAACGTATAAACTCTAGAATCGAGCCTCATGAATGGTGACGGAATACGCACGTGTTCCTAATTCATGAGGATTGCTGATTTTTAAATATAACTTACGTCACGGGAAGTTTAAATGATAAGCAAGGCTCTCTGCTTGCAAGTTTAAATGTAAGTTATAACCAGTACAGATTCTGTTTATTATATTATATGTGTTATTTTCCCTCCACACAGTGAAAGTTTTGGGGTGACCCTAACTTTACCAGCACCTAGTAGTAGTTTCCATACTTGTGAAGAAATAGACAGTCCTTATTTTGGACCACGTGGGTTTCTTAAGTACCACTGGTCTAAACAGTGCATATGCAACCCGACTTAGCCAGAAATACTATATCCCAATAACGGGTTTTCAAAGACTGTAATGATAAATACTGGACCTTGGAGCCAGATCTTAATTTCTTCTAGAAACTCTACGTAATTTTTCTGCCTGGTGGCGCGAAATACTTCAAGTATTAACTAACATTTCCCGACTATAATATATATATTTTTTGTGGACAAATCTGTGGTGTGACTAAAGTGAATCCTATACTGAGGGAAGGCACCGACCTGACATTCATCATTTTTAGAAACCTACGCTATTGACACTGTGCTCCGCTAACTCCCGCGCCTGGAATAACTGTTAGGTGACGTAATCAGACATTTGAACAAATTTGCACACCCAAGTAGTCGTTCCCGGAGACTCCGAGTTAAATACGTCTTTTGGAACTGGGGACTTCTTGGCAGAAGACTGCATTTTTTTTTTAGTCTGTGTGAAAATCTAAAATCAGGGTGTTCCAAGAGGCAGCGAGCAAAGTCGTGAGTACCTGTATGAGAGGCCATGGCGGAATGAATGAGTGTACGCTGGTTTGAGTGATATTTTCACTATTATATCTTTGACACCCTGTTACTGTCCTATTTTTTTTTCAATCTGCATAATTTGTTGCTAAGGCTAGAGTTCTTGTGTTTTTGTCTTAGGTTAAATCAGATTTTTTTTTTTTTAAAAATCTGTGCATATAATTACGAGATAAAACGAAGGAAACTCTTAGACTCAAACCCTATGTATCTGTGACTCGGGCGCCATCATCTGTTCTCTTAACGGGGCCGGGCTAAACCTAGAGTTAACACTATAACGGGGCTATCATCCTTGCAACATTTCCTTGAATTTTTATGACTATGTGTATATGTATTTTCCTTGATGTATTTTCTTTGATGTTGTGAGCCGATTTTTTCCTGATATTAAAATCGCTCTTGAACTTAATAATAGTGTTTGGTCAGCTCGTTCTAGATATATATGTATCATTGTTATAGTTTTCCCACGTCGGTGTGTTTACCTGTCGTCACGTGTATGTGCGTGCCTGTGAGTGATAGAAACATACGTAATATGTATATTGGTGTAGTCTGTCTGACGCTGTAACAACTGTTGTAGAAGATAGGTGAGAGAGAGAAGAAATTCTTTTCGCTTTCAGAGACAGCCACTATATCAAAATCTATCATCTCACGTGTGTGGAAATTCTATTACCTTTCACTAACTCTCACTGAGTCTATCACCTATTCAAACCTATTCAGAAGGGACCAAACCTAGTCTTAATTCTCCTATCGAAAATCTACGACAAATGGGTTCTCGTCCGTAGGATTTTTGAACTTAGAATAGGAAGACGAGTACGACAAATGTGGACTCGTCTATCTGGATTTTGAACGTAAGATTCTGTATTCTGATATAGAGTAAGAGTGTGATGTCTTGTGACTGTGTATCTTTAAAAAAAAAAAAAAATATTACCCCCTAGACTAGCGATCTGTTTACGGGCGTGCTGACCACACAAACTAATAAGTTTTTTTTTTCCACAGCATCTTTGAATAATATACATTTTGGTTACAGGTTGATTTTGTCGGGATATATGTTAATTACTGATTTTGTAATACTAAACGCTGGTAAAGTTGTGAGTGTATAACATTCACAAGGGTTCTGAAGCAGGAAGGTGTTGGAACTAAAGTTAAGGAGTGCGTTTCGGACTATCCGTCCAGATTAATTGCCTCCCTCACCCTAACTGTCTTCAGGGGTGAACTTGATAGTGGATTAAAAATTAAGGGATTATTTTTCTCTTTAATTTTTGCAATATTCTTTTGCTTTTCCACAGTAGCAACTTATTTTTCAGTTGTAATCTTAACTACCATTTATTTGGCGTAGTCGTGGTTTGCATTGAGTGCTTTATTGCCGATTAATAGCAGCGATAGTTAGATTTTATTTTGGAGGAGGTATCCCAGGGTTAAATATATCATCTTTTGATTTTTTTGGTAATTTTTTTCTCGTAAGTGGTAGGAACCAGGTTATTCTTTTTCCTATTTTCTTTCTCCAACAGTCTCAGTCACTGACATAATATGGCCGAGAGGGCAAAGCTTAGACAACTCCTCAGGGACGAAGCGAGAGAGGAGGGACTGGAAGGAGAGGAAGCGAAAGCTTTTGTCAGAGACGAACTTGAGAGATATGATGCGGAGAGGAAAGCAGCTGAAGCTAAAGAGGAAAAAGAAGAACTCAAGAGGAAAGAAGCAGAAGCTAGAGAGAGGGAAAGGGAAGACCGGCTATTACAGCAGAAGAAGATTGAGGAGGAAATGGAAATCCGCAGGATGCAGCATGAGGAAAGAGAGAAAGAGAAGGAGAGACAGCATGAGAAGGAGAGGGAGGAGAGACAGCATGAGCTGGCACTTAAAGCTCTAGAGTTCCAAAGTCGTGGGGCTGCCTCTACCTCCAGCAATGGAGAGTCTTCTCCTCATTCTTCCTTAACTGACCCTGCTAACACTCAATCTCTTCAACTAAAGGCTATGTCTTTCACTCTTGAATCTTTTCCTTGTCCAAATGAGAAGATCGACACATGGTTAGAAAAATTTGAGAAAATTGCAACTCTGTACGGGTTAGAGAGGTCGCGTTGGAATATGAAACTTTCCCAGGCCCTAAAAGGTTCTGCTTATGATGTTTATTCTAAGCTGGAAAGTAGCCAACAAGACGACTACGATGTGTTGAAGAAAGCGTTACTGGAGCGCTTTGAAATGAACGCTCGCAAGTTTTTGCAACTGTTTCGCAACAGCCGGAAAGAGAATTCTGAAACTTTTCACCAGTTCTCATCTCGTCTTAAGGGATATCTAACAAAGTGCCTTGAGCTTTCGCAGCTCCCCTCTACCTATGAAGGTCTTGAGGAACTTGTTCTAACTGAACAAATAAAGAACACTTTGTCTGCTGATACCCGGAGATTTCTCGCTGAGCAGGGGGCAGAAAAACTTGAAGACATTTTGGAAAAGTCTGAGCGTTATCACAATGCGCTGGCTGAACTACCGGCCACAAAGCGGAAACCGACAGAGGAGCACTTTCGAAAACATAACCTAGAGCAATCTTCTCAGGCTTCTAACCAAAACGACCACAGAGAAACTGGACCTCAAAACCCCCCTCCTGAAAAATCCAAGTTCTACAAGAACAAGTACCCCAACCACCCCAAACAGTCTGATCAACCCGACCGCCCTACATGGCAGCGTAGCCAGAAAGGACAAGGTGGCAAAGGGAGAACCCCCGAGCACGGGACATATGATCAGACCGAGCACACCGAGCCGAAACGCATCGGATGCTTATTGACAGTCTCGCAAGGCGGAATTATTGACAGTGATTCCCAACCTGTTGGGGATAGACCCTCAACGCGAGGTACTGTTACTTTGAACGGTTCTCAAACTTCTTGCTTATTTGACACGGGGCTTTCTTACGATTGCATTGTTGCCAGAAACCTGGTCAAACCCGGTCAAGAGACAGCAGAGACCGTCCAACTTTGTGGAGTTCGTAAGAGTGATGCACCTACAGCGCTTCCCATTGCATTGGTGGAGATACACTCTGATTTTGTCAGAGGCATGATCAAAGCAGCTGTTATGGATGATCCCATCTACCCAGTCATACTCGGCGGGAGATACGTGTGTATTGGGAAACCGGAAGAGCCGATTGTGGCAGCAGTAACTATAAGAGGGCAAACCAAGAAGGAACGGGAGCCTGCGCCAAATTTGTTACCTATGGAACTTAAAGAAGCGCAACAAAAGGATCCTACTTTGGCACCCTGCTTTAGGAAACTGCCCATGGCGAAGGAACCCAAACAGCACGGGGACATTTTTTCTGAGGATGGCGTACTTTATCGGAGAACGGGCACGCCTGACCAAGGTTACAACCAGCTCCTAGTACCGAAACAGTACAGAAGCCAAATCCTAGAAATGGGGCACTCTCTTCCCTTTAGCGGACATATGGGACAGAACGCCACAAACCAACGTATAACCACTCATTATTGGTGGCCAGGAGTGAATACTGATATTATCAGGTACGTCAAATCCTGTGCCCAGTGCCAACGTGTACCACCCAAGCAACGGACACCCCCAGTCCACATGGGTGAAATGCCAATAATGGGAACACCATTCGAACGGGTTGTGATCGACATTTTAGGGCCTTTCGAAAGGACTAAAAGAAGGAACAGGTTCATCCTGACCTTAGTCGATACATGCACTTTATGGGCAGAAGCTATCCCGCTAACATGCGCAGATGCCAAGCATGTCGCAGAAGCCCTCGTGCAGATTTTCACTCGGTTGGGATTCCCTCAGCAAGTGTTGACGGATAATGGATCTCCATACCGAAACCTGTTGATGGATGAGATCGTTAAGATCTTGAGGACCCAGCACATCCACACTAAGCCATATACTCCGGCCGGAAATGGGCTCGTGGAACGTGCTAATGGAAACCTCACCATGATGCTAAGTAAGCTGGCACAAGTGAAACCTGAAGATTGGGATCTCTGTATTCCTGCAGCATTATTTGGCTACAGAGAATCTCCTCATACTTCCACAGGATTTCCGCCAGCTACACTCTTATTCGGCAGACCCATTAAGGGCCCGCTTGAAGCCTTACTTCAGTCTCTGACAGACGAGAAGGCTGATGAGACAGTTGTCTCAGCCAGTAAATATGTGTCGGTTTTAAAGGAACGGTTGAAACTAGGGTGGGACCTAGCAACGACTAACTTTAAGCGAGCACGCACCAAGCACGCTAACCGATACAGGAAAGTCGCGGAAGAGAGAGAACTGGAAGCAGGAGAGAAAGTTTTGGTGTTGCTCCCTACCGAGAACAACCAACTGAAGATCGGATGGCAAGGGCCGTTTACCGTCCTGAAAAAGATTTCTAAGGCTAACTACCAGATCTCTATTGAAGGAAAGGAGAAGGTTTTCCATTTAAATCTCTTAAAGAGATACTTGGAAAAACCAGTGCCAACCTCCGACCATCTCCTGACGATCGCCAAAACTGACGAAGATGACGATAGTGGCAGGGATATTCCACCGCTATCACAGGAAATCTTTCAAAAATGTCAGAAGCGGCGACGCTCTTTCAAGCGCGCATATGAGACATTCCAGGGGAAGGAAACTTTGAGGAGTGGACTTGAGTAGGAATTGGACAGAGATGGAGGGGGAAGAGGAGAGGGAAGAAGACAGACACCCCGAAGCTACGGTTATAGGAAATTAAACTCCATAACGTAGACATGGAGTGCTTCCATATCTTAAAGGGGGGAGGCTCTGTCACGTAGGGTTTATATTCATTTAATTTCCTACATCTTCTTCCTATTCTTTCACCCGAATTCTCTCTTTTATTATCTCTGTATTTCCTTTTTCCTGTATATTTTTCATCCATTCGTTTTGCGAATATTATTTTCATATAATTCGCAAACTTTACCTGTTTTCCTTTCTCTAAAACTGAGAATCGCGCTAGGACGATATTACGTAGATGTCAGGGCTGCAGGGCGTCAGAAGGCGTGATAAGTCGGTTCGCTGAACATAGGACGTAGCAAATCGTCTACATTCTCACCGAGCGCACGAGCTTCTTCTCGGCATAAGTCCCGGTGAGGTGTGATACTTTACATCTGCACCGGTCAGTATCCAGACATTTGTCTGGAAAATCCCAAACTGACACGGCGCTCACTGTGGGCCACGGTCAGCTGTAGTGTGAAAACTGCCCTGCATTGGAGTCAGGCTGTCTGGGATTTGAAACTGACACGCGTACATCGTGGTCAGTAGGTGACAGTTACGACACGCGTTAAGCGGACGTAAATGTTGGGAGTAGGGGAGATAAGTTCGCTTGGCGAAATAACTTTGGGCCCTTTGTCTGATTTTAAGATATTGGCAATGTTTGAAACTTTAATTTCATTCTCGCTCATAGACTCACAGTAGATAGGTTGCTCGTAAACAGAATAGCTGTTAGCGAAGATCTCAGTTTGTTTCGGCAATTTGTCGAACTTCTAGACTTCCAGAAATATTTTCAGCATTTTTATTCTTAAGTTGTGCGACTACCTGTAATTCTGTGGTTGAGGTAATTAATATGATAGATATATAGATTTTGTGAGTGTTAAAGTGTTAAATCGCTTAATTCATTTTAATCTATTTCTTTAGCGCAGAAGAGAAATAAAGTGGTAGGCTATTATATTTTCTAGGGAAGCATTCAGTGGAAAGCAGAATAAAATTAAATCTCTAGCTTATAACGGCAAGTGTAGCTATTTATGAATTTAATTTAACCGCTAATACTCAGTCGAGTGTATTTTTCTAAACTAACGTATAAACTCTAGAATCGAGCCTCATGAATGGTGACGGAATACGCACGTGTTCCTAATTCATGAGGATTGCTGATTTTTAAATATAACTTACGTCACGGGAAGTTTAAATGATAAGCAAGGCTCTCTGCTTGCAAGTTTAAATGTAAGTTATAACCAGTACAGATTCTGTTTATTATATTATATGTGTTATTTTTCCTCCACACAGTGAAAGTTTTGGGGTGACCCTAACTTTACCAGCACCTAGTAGTAGTTTCCATACTTGTGAAGAAATAGACAGTCCTTATTTTGGACCACGTGGGTTTCTTAAGTACCACTGGTCTAAACAGTGCATATGCAACCCGAGTTAGCCAGAAATACTATATCCCAATAACGGGTTTTCAAAGACTGTAATGATAAATACTGGACCTTGGAGCCAGATCTTAATTTCTTCTAGAAACTCTACGTAATTTTTCTGCCTGGTGGCGCGAAATACTTCAACTATTAACTAACATTTCCCGACTATAATATATATATTTTTTGTGGACAAATCTGTGGTGTGACTAAAGTGAATCCTATACTGAGGGAAGGCACCGACCTGACATTCATCATTTTTAGAAACCTACGCTATTGACACTGTGCTCCGCTAACTCCCGCGCCTGGAATAACTGTTAGGTGACGTAATCAGACATTTGAACAAATTTGCACACCCAAGTAGTCGTTCCCGGAGACTCCGAGTTAAATACGTCTTTTGGAACTGGGGACTTCTTGGCAGAAGACTGCATTTTTTTTGAGTCTGTGTGAAAATCTAAAATCAGGGTGTTCCAAGAGGCAGCGAGCAAAGTCGTGAGTACCTGTATGAGAGGCCATGGCGGAATGAATGAGTGTACGCTGGTTTGAGTGATATTTTCACTATTATATCTTTGACACCCTGTTGCTGTCCTATTTTTTTTTCAATCTGCATAATTTGTTGCTAAGGCTAGAGTTCTTGTGTTTTTGTCTTAGGTTAAATCAGATTTTTTTTTTTCAAAACTCTGTGCATATAATTACGAGATAAAACGAAGGAAACTCTTAGACTCAAACCCTATGTATCTGTGACTCGGGCGCCATCATCTGTTCTCTTAACGGGGCCGGGCTAAACCTAGAGTTAACACTATAACGGGGCTATCATCCTTGCAACATTTCCTTGAATTTTTATGACTATGTGTATATGTATTTTCCTTGATGTATTTTCTTTGATGTTGTGAGCCGATTTTTTCCTGATATTAAAATCGCTCTTGAACTTAATAATAGTGTTTGGTCAGCTCGTTCTAGATATATATGTATCATTGTTATAGTTTTCCCACGTCGGTGTGTTTACCTGTCGTCACGTGTATGTGCGTGCCTGTGAGTGATAGAAATATACGTAATATGTATATTGGTGTAGTCTGTCTGACGCTGTAACAACTGTTGTAGAAGATAGGTGAGAGAGAGAAGAAATTCTTTTCGCTTTCAGAGACAGCCACTATATCAAAATCTATCATCTCACGTGTGTGGAAATTCTATTACCTTTCACTAACTCTCACTGAGTCTATCACCTATTCAAACCTATTCAGAAGGGACCAAACCTAGTCTTAATTCTCCTATCGAAAATCTACGACACATGGGAATCACCAAATGGTCGGGACAGAAACCAGATAGACCACATTATGGTTAACGGTAGATGGAGACATGCATTACAAGATGTGAAGGTAAGAAGAGGTGCAGATGTGGGAAGTGATCACCATTTAGTAGTAGCAAAACTGAAAGTGAAACTAAGAAGGGCTGGACCAACTGTAACTACACAGAAAAGGTTTGACATCAGCAAATTGAAGGACCCCCTTACCAGAAAAGCTTTTGCGGCCGACATTAAGAAACGATATCAATTTGCCAAAAGCCAGGAAAAGACATTGACTGATGATATAGACCAGAAATTCAACATCATTTCAACAATATATAAGGAAAGCAGCAAATCATGCTTGGGATTCCAGGAAAGGAAGAAGCAAGACTGGATAACACCAGAAACATTAAACACCATAACGATGAGAAAGGAAATGAAAAGAAAGAAAACAGAAGCGGTCCCCCAGGTTACAGCAACTATATAGCGAACAGTACAGTCATCTGGACAAGGAAGTTAAACGCCAAACCCGAGCCAACAAAAGGAATTTCCTAGACGATCTTGCAAGACAGGCAGAAGAGGCAGCACTGAGAAATGAACAAAGCACAGTATACAAAATAACTAAAATCATCAGCGGAAAACGAGGTGCAAACAATAGCTCATTAGTAAAAGATATGCAAGGAAATCTCATCACGACAGCAGACGGACAGGAAACAAGATGGGCAGAGCATTTCAGAGAAACTCTGAACACGAAACCACCAGAACGAACGAACGAACGAACGAAATCTTTATTTCATCAGGGTAAAGAAATAGGCATAATTGCCTTTTTACATTTCTGCCCTGCAGTACAATTTTCAGAGTTTTACAAATTAAAATAACAATATTAACAACTTCAGACAGGATTAATTAATATTATCATCACAATCAGAAACTGAGCATATACAAGTACATTTACTCATAGTCATTCACGCACATAGAGAGAGGGGGAGAGAGAGAGGAGAGAGAGAGAGAGAGAGAGAAAGAGAGAGAGAGAGAAAGAGAGAGAGAGAGAGAGGTCAAGCAATAAAGCTACTTAATATAAAAAATTCAATTTAAATTGAAAATATTACAATGATAGTTAAATGCTCATGGAAACGTTGAAATAACTGAAACAGAATTGTCGTTAAATGTGTGTACAAGCTTTCATGACATGTGAATGCAGATGTCTTTTGAATGTGGTGTAATTATCAGTTTTGACAGACTTGGGTAGAGAATTCCACGCTAAACCACCTGCATAACTAAGACAACTTCTGAACAGGTCAGTTCGAGGTTTTGCAAGGTCCAAAAGTAGGTCGCCACGTATAAAATTTGAGCAGTATTTATAGCGAAAGAACATTTGCAAGTATGAAGGCGTTCTGCCGTGTAAAATTTGATGCACAAATAGGAGATCTTGGAAGAAGAAGAATTTTTTAAGAGGAAGAACATTCAGCTGTGAAAATAGCTGAGCACTGGGAATGTTACCATTCAGGCAAACAAGTCGTAGCTCCCTTTTATGTAGGGATTCTAGGCAATATTTGTCTCGTTAAATCAAGATAACGCTTGGAAGCCAGTCGCGTCACAAGTAGTGGCTAATGTGCAGCGTGACTTTAAATTATTCACCCTGTAGCGAGTCGGGCAAAACCACTGTGGGATGGCACCGTAAATAATAATTTTTGTCCCTGAGATTTCATTTAATAATATTATTATCGCTGCATTTTAGCCGTGGAAAATAAGTATCTATGATTTAACGGTAAATAATGATTCTATCGGTGATATTACACAGTGCAATATCACTTCTCACTAGATTTTCAACAATAACAAATAAATCAGGGTAACCTGCTTTTACGCCATTTGTAAAAAAAAAGTCAGTCTATAAAGAATATCATTGGTCAGAGTGCGGATGTTTAGAAAAATAAATCAACCTCTCAACAACTATCGAAGCACAGGCTCAGAAAAAAGGTATATATGACTGTTTCAGACTGTTCCAGTAATTCCCAAATTCACATAGCTAATGTGACGTCAAGCGGACTGACCCACACTTGTAAGAAGCAACAAGCCAAAGCATACAGCTGAGAATACGCCAAGCTGACTTGCTTTTGTGAGCCGATTTGCTTAGTGATAAGCTTCAAGCCACACAGTCCTCGAAGTATTACTGTGTCTGAGGGTAAGTTTATAAAAGTAAAGATAGTGAAACATACAACAGAAATGGAATCCAGCGGAATCTGACTAAACAGTTACCAGACAAGTGCCAGTGGAACAAGAGTTGAGAAGAAGACGATGGCGATGGATAGGACACACACTGAGGAAACCTGTTGATAGCATTATAAGGCAGTCCTTGTTCTGGAACCCCCAGGGCAAGAGAGGCAGAGGTAGACCAAGAAGCACATGGAGAAGAGAGCTGGAAACAGAGGTGAAAATGATGAGGAGAACGTGGAAAGAACTTGAGATGATGACACGTGACAGGAGGCCTTGGCAAGTGTTTCTTGAAGGCCTATGCTCATTGGGGAGCGGAGGGTTATGAATGAATGAGTGAAGGAATGAATGAAGTTGCCCTTAACGTATCGACAAACAAAAACTAAACGTCAGCCAAGGTCACACAAAGTGTCAAGGACAATGGCAATATAATCATTTCTTGATTGTCTATATCAATTTACATTTTAACTCATATTCTTATATAACAGTGGATTTATTTATTTGTAGAAATTCTATTTATTCCAGTTATAATTTCTAAATTTGTGTTGCTTATAAGAGAATATTTATTAATTAAAAACAGATAGGAAATAACTAACGAGCTGCATTGACATCACTTATTAATAGGACACCCTTGGAGCATAGGATAGGCCCAGCGAGAAGGTGACTTCACAGCTACAGTTACCATCTAGATCTGAATTATAAACCAGCAGATCTGTTTTGTGCCGTTTTTACCTCTAGATCACTAGTTCTCTTCCCTATATTTTGGAAACTACCAACATTCATCTCGCCACACACTCCATTATGAATCTACTATGGCTTATAGAGGGGTGAATAATTCATGGATACATTGCATTGCAATGCTCTATTTCGTGCCAAATGTTGACACATTTTAGATTTAGCTACTATATAAATCTGAGCTTGGAGTGAATTCAAACGTCGAGTTTGATAAATGATTTATGTACCAAGTCTGTTTGTCTGTTTGTTGTTGTGCCTTTGATCTGGAAGCAGGGTCGGACTGACAGTGATCGTGACCCCGGGGCAAAAAAGGATCGTTTGCCACTGATCATTGATTCTATGTGGACAGGTTAGGGACGTGTTAACTCCTTTACTACTGTGGACCACAGTCATTGTCCGAAATTCCCAACGCTCAGTCCAGCTCTGTCTGGAAGGTTTGACTATTAATAGCGTCAAAGACAAAGTTAGTTTTAGTATTCTGGGTTCGTTTGTTGTTCTTATTTCTTCTTCTTCTTCTATCCTTAGCCATCAACCGGCAAAGCAGTATGTGGCCAGTACGCCTAGTGGCGTCTTAGGGCAACAACAAATTGATCGATCTATCGCTGTTTCCACCACGCCTAGTGGCGTCTTTGTGGAACAAAAACAGACCAAACAATCTATCATTGTTTCCGTAATCAGATTGGTTGGCAAGCAGGTGATCAGCCCACTGTGCAAAGTTTTTTACGGGATGGGGTAAACAGCCCCATGCCCATACCCTCCTTAGTCGCTTTTTACGACATGCGTGGTAGGGTGCAGTGTTACTATTCTTTGCTCCCCTTTCAGGCCCCGGTAACACACGGGTGTGTTCTTATTTAAGCTACATTATTTAAGCTACATTATTTAAGCTATAGGTCAAGCGTTACTGTCTTTTGTTTGTGTGTGTAGATTTTTGTGGTGGCTTGCTATTTCTTAAAAATTGCTTTGCTTAATGCATTGACGTTGTTATTTGTTAAGATGATCAAAGTTTTTACAAAAGTTCTTGACTTTTGTCCGTATCTTTCTGTAACATGGACACATGCCGTTTTGAATGCCGATCTCTTTTCTTGTACTGAACTTGTGAAATAATCTCACGATGGTTGTACACTGGAAAGCTAGGGGTAATGAGTGTCTTTTAAGCGATTTAAAGGCGAGGAATACAGAAACTCCAACGTATTTTGGCGGGTATCTTACTCGTATTCTTGATCGGAGCAAGTAACCCGCCAAAACATGATGGGAAATAATTATGCTGTACTCTTTCTGCTCCTTGTCCTGATGACGTCATTTATTTCTTCCGTCATCATTCATTCCTTTCAATGCCAGTTCTACTTCACTGAACCTTAATAGTCTTATCATGACTTATTGTCAATAGTCAATTCACCATGAAAAACTTGAAAGACCTGCGTGCTTTTTGAATGGGTGTGTTACATTTACGTTTCACAGTGCAATGATCGCGTTTCAGTACTTTCCCGATAATGCACCACACACATACGTCAAGGCATGCGTGTTCTTGTAATGGGTGTTTTTTCTTCTTCTTCTCCTTCTTCTTCGTACACTCTCAGACGTCCACTTGAATGTTCTCAAAGAAACCAGTAGTCAGTTTGAGGCTATTTGAATCCCCGTAAAGCTTTTCAACGAAAAGAGCTAGCGTCGGCCATATGCGCTTTCTCTGTACCACATATAGAGGCAACTTTGAAGCAGATGTTCAGCAGTCATTTTATCAGTGCCACAGTTACACTGATCGGTAGTTCCTATCTTTAGCTTGTTGAATAGATGGTATCTCAATCTGTTGTGGCCAGTGCGGAGTGTGAAGATTGCCACTTGTTCTCTCCTGTTGAGCCTCATGAATTGGGTACCAGAGCAACTCTTGGAAGGTTAAGGCGGCTGGCGTGATGCTGACCACATCACCCCTTGTGTGCCGATGGTCCAGAAAATATGGGCCTAACACCATATTCCCAATATGCCTCAATGGGCGTGTAACGGGATCCTTTACCTTTCTCTTCTGTTGAGCTGGTAGTAAACATCATTCTGTGTGTGACCTGGATGTTCTACATTCCATTTGTTTCTGTATCTGTATTTCTAATTGGTCTTTAATTTATCTTACACCGTGCAAAACTATTCTTTTCCGTCTTTTCCCGAAAAGCTGACGGGATTTTGTCATTGTTAGTCACATGACGTTTTATTTAGATAAGTAGTAAAATAAGGACTTGCTTTGACTTGTTCTGTAAGAAACTGTGATAGAATATTCTGAATATCTTTCATTGTACTTGTGTTGCAGTCAATCCTAGACCTATTAACCTTTGACATAATCAAACTCTTAGTAAAGCGTTATGTTTCTTTAGATTAAAAAATATAGCTTTTATGTGCGTTCATAAACTGGCTTTTATGTGCGTTCAAAAACATAACGTTTATGTGCGTTCATAAACATAACTTTTAAGTGCGTTCATAAACTGGCTTTTATGTACGTTCATAAAGTGGCTTTTATGTGCGTTCATAAACTGGCTTTTATGCGTTCAAAAACATAACTTTTATGTGCGTTCAAAAATATAACTTTTATGTGCGTTCAAAAACATAACTTTTATGTGCGTTCAAAAACATAACTTTTATGTGCGTTCAAAAACATAACTTTTATGTGCGCTCATAATCTGGCTTTTACGTACGTTCATAAACTGGCTTTTATGTGTGTTCAAAAACATAACGTTTATGTGCATTCAAAAAATAACTTTTATGTGCATTAAAAAAAGGGGGGGGGGAAGCCGCGCTGGTGTACTGGTTACCAAATTGCGCTGGTGATCAGGTATTCAAGGTTCAAGCCCGGGCGTGGGCATTTGAAGCAGTGTCATCGACCGGGATTTTGACTGAATAACCTGACGCCCCTGAGATAAACCCCCTGTGGATTGGAAGGAGCGAAGCTCCTGACCGGGTTGGAAGGAAAGTCCACAGGCCTTACAGCCTGACATGTCATTGGGCCGAAGGGCTAAAAGCCCAAATGCCTCTGGTTAAGAAAAAAAAAATGTGCATTTAAAAAGTACTACTTACTGTACTAGAAAATTGTATTTTGACCTGAAAAATAACGAATTATTTTATGTATAAATATTGGTTATGAGTGGCGACGAAATTGTATTGGTTGCAACAACAAAAATCACTTTGAGTGGTGTGTCCACAAGCTTCCAAAAGGGTTATTGATACTCTTTTTGTAGAATCTTAAAACGCTTTTTAAAACAACCCAGAGCGGTTCTCTTAGAAATGCATAACCTGGGAACAGATTTCAATATTGAATATTTTATCATTTGAAAATAAAAGAGAAAGCACGGCGTTGACATTAAAACTACCTTTCAGATGACCATGGTACAGATGACCATGTGACTCATTCACCCCACGTCTTGTCACGTGCTATCAGCCCAAAGTCTGTCTGTCTTCCTCACAACTTTCACTTTAGTCTACAGTTCTCCTCTCCCTGTGTTTTTTTTTTACTCTCTTTATACCTCTCGCATCCTGTGGATTTTAGAACAAGAACTGTCTAGTTATGCTTGTCACGGGATTTGACTCCCCTTTGCTCTGCAGTAGTGGTCCA